>SNQJ01S0057340.1:4410-17463 GCA_010110895.2 Picea sitchensis
GTTCCTATTCCTGTTGGTGTAAAGTTATCTGTGGATCAGTGTCCCAAGACACATGAAGAAGAGGAGGACATGTCTCATGTTCCATATGCGAGTGCAATAGGTAGTTTGATGTATTCAATGGTTTGTACTAGACTAGACATTTCACATGCAGTGGGAGTTTTGAGTAGGTATATGTCAAAACCAGGGAAGGAGCATTGGACAATAGTAAAAGGGGTTTTCAGGTATTTGGGTGGCACTGCTAGCTATGGATTTTTCTACGAAGGAAGGCCAATATTGGATAGAGAGGTGGATATACATTGCTTTGTGGATGCAGACTGGGATGGAGATTTGGACCGTAGGAGATCTACAAGCGGGTATGTGTTTAACCTGTTTGGAGGAGCAATAAGTTGGATGAGAAAAAGACAGGATGTAGTGGCACTTTCAACTACAGAAGTTGAATACATGGAATACACTCATGCAAGTAAGGAAGAAGTATGGTTACAAATATTGTGTTTAGGTATTGGATTGGTACAACAAGTTGTAAGGATAGAGTTTGATAGTCATAGTGCAAATTTTCTGGCGAAGAACCCTACTTATCATTCAAAGACAAAGCACATTGATGTTCAATATCACTTTGTGAGAGACATGATTGAATAAAATAAAGTATCATTGATGAAGGTGGACACTTTGAAGAATGTTGTAGACTCATTAACAAAATCTGTGAGCACTGAGAAGTTCTCTTGGTGTAGAGGATCTATGGGCATTGCTGCCCTGGATTGTTGACTATGAAACCCTCTAACCCCCAATATGAAAATAAAACAACAAGTGGGAGAATGTTGAGTATGTGTTAGATTCTTTGCATGGGGGTTTGGGGGCAGCGCCCCCGAAAATTTTTTTTCTGCATCGGGACCACATTATATCTAGGTGGTTTTTTGGCACATGGCTTCTTTGCCAATGGTTTTCTATTTTCGGTTAAGGAATTAGGGTTTTGGACTAATCCATGTCATTGGGTTAGGTTTTTGGATTCCACTGGCTCCTATATGTAATTTTTATTGTAAACATTGTAACACAATGAATGAATATAGAATATGTTGGTTTTCCTGGTTTAAGTTTCGAGGGGAAATATATCTATGTAATGTTTGTATTTTCCATTGTATATTTTTTGTTCTTTTTATGAATATATGTTTGTAGTAGATATTGTACAAGGTTATAATTTACAACCTCGACTCTAGCAGATGCTCAAAATTTTCAAACCTTGAAGATGGCCATGTGCACCACTTCAGTCCTCGCACTTCCTAATTTCACAAAGACCTTTGTCCTGGAATGTGATTCTTTAGGGAAAGGAATTGGCTCTTTCCTTATGCAAGAGGTTCGGCCTTTGGCCTTTACTAAAAAACAATTGTCTGAACGAAATTTGGGAAAATCAATCTATGAAAAGGAAATGTTGGTTATTTTGCATGTCGTTGATCTTTGGCGCCCTTATCTATTAGGGAAACACTTCCAAATTAAGACAGATCATCAAAGCCTCAAGTATTTTCTGGAACAACCCATTTCCTCCCCAAAGAAACAAAAATGGGTGACTAAGCTCTTTGGATATGATTATGAGATAATTTACAAGGAAAAGACAATGTGGTTGCGGATGCACTTTCCCAAAAATATGAAGATGAAGGGTCCCTTTTTTCTCTCTCCTTCATTGTACCAAATTGGCTCCAAGTCGTTCTCCAGGAATGGCTACACGATCCCAAAATTTTGCATCTGATACAACAATTACAGTCCAATTCTCCAGTTTTCCCAAGGTACTCTTGGCTCCATGATGAGCTTCGATACAAAGGCCGTTTGTATTTAATTAAACAGTCAAAACTTAAATCCATGGTACTTTCTAAGCTTCTTGCTACACCCATAGTTGGGCACTCAGGGTTTACCAAAACCTATGACAAGGTCAAACATTCTTTTTTCTGGGATGGTATGAAACAGGGCGTTCGTAATTTTGTGGTTGAATGTGATGTGTGTCAATGCATCAAGGGTGAAATAGTTAAATCTCCTAGCACACTACAACTTATTTCGATTCCACCTTCTATTTGGCGGGATATCTCTATGGATTTTATTTTAGGCTTACCTAAATCGGGAAATAAATCAGTCATCATGGTGGTTGTTGATCACCTTTCCAAGTATGCTCATTTTTGTGCTCCTCAACACCCATTTACAACATCCATTGTGGCTCAACTTTTCATGGATCGGGTCTTCAAGCTTCATGGCATGCCACATTCTATTTTTTATTATTGCAACCGAACTTTCACCAACAATTTTTGGCAAGAACTGTTCAAGCTACAAGGCACCCAATTGCATCACAACACAACTTATCATCCCCAGACTGATGGTCAAACTGAATTTGTCAACAAGTGTTTGGAAACATATTTGAGGTGTTTTGCATTGGAAAAGAAAAATCAATGGGCTCAATGGTTACCACTATTTGAATGGTGGTACAACACTTCATACCATACAACTACCTGCATGACTCCTTTTGAGGTAGTATATGGATAAATTCCACATTCAATTCTCTCATATTTACCAGGTGTCTCGAAGGTCTAGGCAGTTGACCAAACACTTAGAGTTTGAGAGGCTATTCTTCGTACCCTCAAAGAGAATTTGGTCATGGTATAGAATCGCATGAAGCAAAAAGAAGATCAAGGTCACTCTAAATGTCAATTTGCAAAAGGGGATCAGATGTTTCTTCGATTGCAATCTTACAATAAAAATTCCCTCAAGGCTGACCATTGTCAGAATTCGGTGCCCAAATTTTATGGTCCTTATACCGTTCTCAATTGTGTGGGACAAGTGGCCTATCAATTAGCTTTGTCTAATCATTCTAAGCTACATCTTGTTTTTCATGTTTCCTGCTTAAAGAAGGTGATTGGAACTAAGTACCAAAATCGAACCAACCTTCCCGAGTTGGACGAAGAAGGATCCATTTGGCTACATCTAGAAGAATTTTTGGACCAACATGAGTGTCATTTGTGTCACCGAACCATCAAGGAAGTGTTAGTCCAGTGGAAAGATACAACCCCAACAGATGCCACTTGGGAACCAACTACCATTTTGAAACAATTTCCACATCTTAAGCCTTGAGGACAAGGTTGTTTTTAAGGGTAAGGACATGGTAGGGACCTAACCCCTCACATAGATAGAATAATATATTCCAACGTAATAAAGGCCAATATTAATAAGTCCTATCAATAAGGAAGAATAAGGAAGAATGTAATAAGACCTAATCGAAGCCTCCGCTTCTAGAAGGATCTTCCTCTAGATGGTTCTTTTGATAGACATATTTAGTATAAACAAGAGTCGAGAGTATGAGAAATGTTGTCTTGGATATTATTGTAATAGATCTCTACTCTGCCGGAGGTTGCCCCCTCGAAGAGGCAAGTGAACATTGTTGTCAGTCATCAAAGTGCTCTTTCTAGTGGTATTCTAGTATCATTTTGGTATTATTGTGGTGTTGTTCTAGTTATATTTTTGTTCATCTGCCATTTCTAGCATTTTATTTATGTTCTGCATATATATATGGAATATTACAATTTGACTATAAGGAAGAGGATGAACTGTGAAATATATGCAGTTACATTTTGGTATCAGGAATTGTGGAGACATGAGACTTCTCTGTATTTTTATGAATTTTACAATGATTTTGTCTCAGTCTTCAAAGGGTTGTTGTTTGGTAAAAATACCCCTAGGATATCTAACTAGGCTAACACATTCTTCGAGAAAAAGGGGATGATAGAATAGATGGAAAATCACAGTGTCATCATGTTATTTTGTTCCAAATAAAATCCTTCTTTTCTACCATTTCATGTACTTGATAAATTATTCATCATGGAAGTGGAAAGGCAATGCAATTTATGGCTGCATTTTTTCCACAAAAAAAGGAAAAAAAAATCATCCCCTTTCCATGTAAAATTAGATATTTCATATTCAGAAATATAAATAAAATTGATGAGTTTGTGAATCACTTCAACAATGTAAATATGAAGTATGTTGAAAAGATAAAGGGGTTTGACCCTAGCAAAATTTTTGTGGAACATATGCTATCAATAGGATTCAAAAACTCATTCATTCATACTATCTTGAATGAACAAGAAGATAACAACCAAAGTGCTCATGTACACAATGTTGTTGACTTAGAAACAATAATTAGTACTAACAAGTTTTATAAGGAAAAAGGAAATGGTCCCAGTGAAAAGAGCGCCCAATCTCCACTTGTTACTCCCAAAACTACCACATCCTCGAGCAATGTTCCAACGGATCACCCAATTAGGAATATTGCCAAAAAAAAATCAAGTGGTGGAGGAGAGAAGAACCCCCCCTGGAAAAATCGAGAGCTCACATAAGATCCCTCTAAGAAAAAAGAGGAAGAAAACAATCTCATAGAAAATAACATCAATAACTTCTCTCTTGAAGAGATGGATTTCGAGGTGAATATTGAGAAAATGTTTCCCACAGTTGATCAACCAAGAAATATGGCCCAAAAAAAATCATCATTAGAGATCGTTTCAAATAGTACCTTCAATTAAGAAGATTCATTTACTTTCTAAAGTGTTTTTTTTACAAGGAATCTAAAAAATTGATTATATAAAGAGGTGATCAGAAAAATAAGAAGGGAAAATCTCGCTTAGAGGTTGACATAAAAGATATGCGATCATCCAAAATATATAAAATTCAGAGAGCACCTAGGGATTCTCTTGATGATTCTATTGGTGGTCTAGAAGAATAAAACACTAAGTTAAAATAAAGGATCAGAGAGTTGGAAGATGCCTTAATGCCTCTTCCAATCCTGGCCAGTCCCTTTTCAGTGGTCAAACCAACCACACCTGCCATAAAGTTGAAAGGATCTTCAAGCCTATTCACAATAGTCAGGATTTATCTAGAAAAAAATATCAAGAAGATAATGTCACTAATAATAGATGCATGGGAGGTTTCAAAAAATATTGTTTCTTTTGGCTCAAGGGCGCACGCCTTCCATGAATATATGCAAGTTGATATAAAGAATGAAGAAGGTTTCTACACTAACATTGTATTACCATTTGGAATCAAAGTCTATAACATGACGAAAATGAGAATAAGAGAGGGGGATATGCCTTCTCCAAGTCAAATAAAACAACTAAATGCTTGTTGGAAGGAACATATTAAAAATTTGAATAACATTGTTCAAGCATGCAACAAAGCCATACTGAAAAGAGAATAACTATTCAAGAGACTCACATAGAAAGATCTATCAGGGGGTACTAACGAAGCAAAATACCCTAAATTAATTCTCAACTCAATGTTTCTAACAAAGGTATCAACTGAAAATTTTTATAGGATACTTGAATATAATGAAGAAGAAATAGGCAATTGGCTAGTGGATTATTCCGTGAAAAAACAAGATATTGAGGAAGCTATACATGGTATTTCTCTTGACTTAAGATATTTGGAAGGTGAATTATTCAACATTAAAAGAATACATGAGATAAACGTTGCACCAATGAAAAACTACATTGAAGACTGGTTCAAAAAAGAAATTAACAAATTAACCAACCAAGGGAAAGAAACAGTTGAGATGGTTCCTATAAATGTCAATGAAGATAATAAAAGGACAACAACAAGCAATTAAAGACACGAGAGACCATCATAGTAAGTTTATGATGATCACATCTTGATTTCTTTCAGTTCTTTCATCCAGTTACTCTGCTTCTTTGACTAGAAAGGTTTAATCGAAGTATGATAACTTCTCCCTATCTTATTTCTAGGTATTGTTACTCTGTCATCACCCACCATTCTCCTTATACAACTCACTTCTTGTTAATATTTTATTTATGGTCCGCGGGAGCCCCAATCCCACTCCTAAGGAAAAATGCATTTAAATTTCAAGGCTTTGTAACAGACTATATATTTTCCATAAATTCCAAGAGAACTATTTCAGGATCAGCTTTGACTGTGCTTTGTAACTCTAAGTTTTGAGTATAAAGTATTTGATATTGATCTATCATTATCTTTATTTTATATCCCCATGTTTTTAATCTATTAAATTTATCTTATGCATGAAAACCTTCTTCTTTTATTTTATGTGATAAAAAATCCTTAGTTTAACTATGATGGATGTGAGGAAATTTTGTCTATCTTTTTCAAGTGTATGAGGTGTGTGGTTCCTGGTAATTTCTCATGAACTTTCTTTAAAAAAAATAAAACATAACATTTTTTGTCTTGTTATTTTTCTTTCAATCTTTATATTTATTTGATTATCATGATAGACTTCTGCAAAGTCCTATATTCTAAAAGTCTAGAGTTCTAAGAAAATATTAAAACAAAGAGGAGTACCACCTCTATAAAAAAGTAGGGGGACTTATATCCCCGTGAGGTTGTCGTTTTGGTCCTGACGGATTCAAGTGTCAAAATATGGCAGGACTTTGTGTATATTTTAATCTTGTACAATTATTTATTGCAAACAATTTTTCAATAAAAAAACAGAAAATACACAATGGTAAATACACACATTACACAAAGATTTTTCCCCTGGAAACCCAATCCGGGAAAACTATCATCTTCTATGTTCATATCATCATACATTGTTTAAAATACAATATATAAATAGGATCTTGTAGCATATAAAACCCTAATCCAATAACCTGGATTAGTCAACAACCCTAATTCCTTCACCGAAAATATAAAACCATCGGTGAAGACCATGTGCCAAAAAACCGCCCAAAACAAGACACAGAAAACAAAACATTCGGGGCCACTTCCCCTGAACCCCTACGACCCCCCTAGAAAGGGGGTGCTCCACCACCCTCTAAACCCCTAAAGGGGAGGCCTAGTGGCCCCCACTCTTACCCACCTGCACGGCTGATGCAACGTAGACACTAATTCTAGTTGTGAAAATAATATAACACATACCCAACACTTTGACCTTCACTAGGAACAAAATGTCGAAGTGCAATTTGGGCCAATCAATACACGAAAAGGAAATGATGGTAATTCTACATGAAGTGAATCTCTAGAGTCCTTATCTATTGGGGAAATGCTTCCAAAATAAGACATATCATCAGAGCCTCAACTATTTTCTAGAGAAATGCCTTTCATCCCTGGAGCAACAAAAATGGGTGACCAAGCTATTTGGTTATGATTATGAGATCATTTATAAGAAAGGAAAATGCAATGTGGTTGCATATTATCTTTCAATTAAATATGAATTTGAAGGGTCCACATTTTCTCTATCCTTGATTGTACTAGATTGGCTCCAAGTTTCTCACCAGGAATGGTTGCAAGATCCCAAACTGTCACTTTTGATCCAACAATTGCAAGACAATTCTCCAGTTTCTCCAGAGTACTCTTGGAACAATGAAGAGATTCACTACAAATTTTGTATGTATTTAAGAAACCCGTCACAAATTAAATCCATGGTGTTATCCGAGCTTCATGCTACACCCACAGCTGGGCATTCTTGGTTTACCAAAACCTATGATAGGGTCAATTTTTTTTTTTCTGGGATGGTATGAAGCAGGACATTTGTACCTTTGTGGAAGAATGTGACTTCTTTCAACACAACAAGGGAGATATACTCAAATCCCCAGGCACACTACAACCACTTCCAATTCCACCCATTATTTGGAGGGATATTTCTATGGATTTCATTGTTGTCTTACCTAAATTGGGAAATAAATTAGTCATCATGGTGGTCGTTGATCGTATTTCCAAATATGCCCATTTATTTTCTCTTCAACACCCATTCACTACCTCCACAGTGGCTCATCTTTTCATGGATCAAATCTTCAAGCTTCATGGAATGCATCATTCCATTGTCTCTGACCGAGATCCCACTTTCGCCAACAATTTTTGGCAATAAATTTTCAGGCTACATTGCTCCCAATTTCATCTCAGCACAACATATCATCCCTAGAATGATGGTCAAACTGAAGTTGTCAACAAGTGTTTGGAAACATTTTTGAGATGTTTTTCATCCAAGAGAAACAAATAGTGGGCTCAATGGTTACCCCTCATTGAATGGTGGTACAACACCTCTTACCATACAACAACTCACATGACTCCTTTTGAAGCAGTATATGAACAAAATCCACCTTCAGTTCTCTCATACATACCCGATGTCTCAAAATTCCATACCAAAATCTTATAGTTCAAGAGGATATTCTCTGTACCCTCAAAGAAAATTTGGTCCTATCTTAGAATCACATGAAGCAACAAGTCAATCAAGGTTTCTCAAAACATTAATTTGATAAAGGGGGGCATGTGTTTCTTCAACTACAAACTTATAATAATACTTCACTAAAGGATGACCATTGTCAGAAGTTGGCACCCAAATCTTATGGTCCTTATACAGTTCTTAAGTGTGTGGGATAGGTGGCCTATTAGTTATCTTTGCCTAGTCATTCTAAGCTCCATCTTGTTTTTCATGTCTCTTGCTTAAAGAAGGTGATTATAAGTAAGTACCAAACTCAAACTAAATTGGATAAATAAGGCTCCATTTGGTCATAGCCACAAGCCATCTTGGACAAGCATGAGCATCATCTCTGTTAGTGCACCATCAAGGAAGTGTTATTACAGTGGAAAGATAAAACTCCAATCGATGCCACTTGGGAGATAGCTACCATTCTACAACAATTTCCTCATCTCAAGCCTTGAGGACAAGGTTTTTTTTAAGGGGGAGGGAATGTTAGGTACATAACCTCCCTAATCCCTCACGCAGGTAGAATAATATATTTTCCATGTAATAAAGGACAATATTAATAAGGCCTAGTAATAAGAAAGAATAAGTCAAATGTAAGAAGACCTAATAGAGGCTTTTGCTTCTAGAATATATTCCTCTAGATTGTTCTTTTAGTAGATAGATTTAATATAAATAGGATTCTAGGCTATGAGAAATCTTGTCTTGAGAATTATTGTAATAGAGTGTTTCTCTGTTGGAGGTTTCCTTATCCGAATTATTTTCAGCACGAAATGAGAGCAAAGATATAATAAAGAAATGTACAAAGATATCTCGGATATCCAATAATATAACAGAAATGTATCAAAGATGCAACCATAAACACAGAGATACAATAATACACAATTTCTATTAATGAGAACAAATGTACAAAGACTGTAAAAATACATAGTGAAAGACTTGCTAGAATGGTGGAAGATTAACTTGGAGAAGAGATGTGACGACTACTCACATTTGCAAGAATATAATTGTTACAATGAGGATCCAAAGGCCTTTTTAACATAATTAAAATCTAAAACTCTAACCCCGAAAGATGAAAATCCAAAAGGTTTGCAGGGCTCGATGGGGGTAGTTGATACGTCAACTTCCTAGGGGCATATATTTTGCATACGATCTTTGTTTGGGGAACTCGATACATTATTGGAAATTTCTAACTGAGAAGAAAAATTTTCTTCTGGCCCAATCCAGTGCCTTCATTATTATCCTGGGCCGTGTTCGCAGCCACCAATTCTGTCAAATTTTATCATAATTAAAAGTCATCAAAAAGAGATAAAATATTTTTGTATCTGCCTCCTCCTTACATTTATAAACATTTTTGTCTTTTGGCTTCAAGGAGATTTATTGGGATAGCTTATTATATGATTTTTTCATTTTTGTTTGCTTTGTTTAAACTTCTTAACTACAAGCATGAAATTGAAACAAAACTTGGCATGGGTAATCATTCTGCAATTTGTGATTTCTTATTTTCTTTTACCAAAGATATTACACCTTGAGGAGACCTATATGTTGCTAAATTTTAAGTTTTATAAGCTCATTGATTAATCCACTACCACATTTTTATGTATTTTGGGTAATATGACTCGATCATTTCTATGGTTGATTGTATTGTTTTAATTTTTATGCCTAATTGCGCAGAACCTTGGATTAACATTTGAATTGTGCTCTTTTCTCTATCAGTCATATCTCTTTCATATCAAACTAGTACAGGACTGATGTACTCACAAATACACATCCTCCTATTGTCCTGTACATTTAAGGATTTCATAATGGTTGGGGTTTAATCTTCATTGTGCATAATGGTTCATGAGCCTGTGTGTCCTCTGGTTTTCTGTCCCTCCAAACTTAAATTATCAAGCATGAAAGCCTCCCAAGTTCGTAGGTATTGAGCCATTTTGGTTTTCATAGACCTCTCCTTGTTATTTGTCTATTGGAAGATGAAGCCTCCCTCTTGTGGTATTTGTTGTGTCTGTTAGATAGTAACCATGGCCCCTATGGTTCAAACTGAACCTAATGGCTCTCAAGCCCTTCTCACCCATGATGATTCCATAAACTATCTGTAGGCACATGGTTGGGACATTTTCATTCGAAAATTCGAGGGTTATAACCTGGCGGTTGCACATGATTTTTCTCAAACGTTGATGGATTTAGAGCCAAAGTTGGGGATCTACAATTGGAGGTAACAGAGGACTCAAAAAAACCAAGATAGAAGGCGTGCCTTGGATCTTGTTCATGGTCTCTAGGAATTCGACATGCTTCCCTAAAGGTACTCCTATTACCCTCTTGAAACCTCAATGGCACGACCTCCTTCTAATTCTAAAACAATTTATAATGTGCGAGGTTAGGTATGGTTTAGTATTTTTGTATCGCATCCGAATGTTGATGTTTTTCCTAGGTTTTAAGAAAAGCATGCCCTTCTATTTGTTGATGAGTCTGCATAAGATGTCAATGCGCTATAAGAAACAAAGTTTAAACCCTCTGTCTAGCCTCTTCCACCACGTTCTTATACGAATTATGTTGCTATCGCACCTGTCTCAAATTGGGGACACTTAAGAAAAATTCCCATGTTGAAACAATTTTTCCCTACACGACAGCACAGTGGAATCATCTTTGCATTCAAATGTAAACCCCAATCCTGATAACCCTGTGATCGAAAGTCAAGGTTTTGGTTCACATAGAGACCGTGAGCTCACTGAACCAATTTTTGTTGCTATGCAAGACCCTCTTGGTAAAAAACCTTGATATAACTTTGTACCCAATAAATCGTTAGAAGACGTAGTGGATGTGTTGAAGTAGAGGGTTTCTCCTACTCATGCTATTGAGATGACTCAGGTTTTGATTGACAAACCAGCTATTAATAAAAATCGTAAGAAGAAGAAACAAGATAACTCATATTTGAGTTTTATAAACAAGAGATCAGGATGATTAATATCCAGGAGTCTGAGAAATTGAAAGAAGGATCATTTGAGCTTGATCTCAGTGATCTAGGTCAATGATCATTGTTTCGATGACAAAATCAATGATTTCCTTGAATGAGAAGATGTGCATAACCAATGTCTCAGAAACCAAACTGTTGTTCAAGCTACACAATGCGACTTTGTTTCTAGACTACCTTCGTTTCTAAAAGTTCAAGAGGGATTTGATGGCATAGGACATGATTTTAAACAATACAAAGGAAAGACCGAAGCACCCATTGTTGAGTACACTCAACCTCGGCCTGCTATAGCACTGATACATTGTGACAATTGTATGGACTAGGTAAAACGATACTACAGGGACATACCATCTTTACAGGCAGAATTAAAACACTTGGCATCTCAAAATTCTCTACTTGAATGAGAAAATCAAGAACTAAAGGCATGCAAAGATCGAGAAAGTAAAAGGCCCAAAAGATCTGGTAGTGTGACTATAAAAAAAGCAATCAACTTTAATTCCATCATTAACCCAAAACTATTTGACCCTTGACTGTCTAATTTCTAGAATGGTAAAAGTGGTTTTGATTTGCTTTCATTTTATTCTATTACAAAATTCAAATAGGAAGATTCAATTTGATTTTCTTTGTTAATAAAAGACTAGCTACAAAATCTCATGATTCTGTAGCGAGTCTATTTCTAAATTTTAGTTTGTATTATTTTCTAAATATCAATTTTGTCTTGTCATCTAGAGGAAAATAATAATTATGGTGCTATTCAAAAGGATAAGCCCTCTTGGATTATAAGCTGTATAGTTTAGTAGTTTCTTTTTGTTTGATAAAAATTTGTCATTATGTAATAAATTTTGATAAACCAACTCCTACAGGAATGGTTCCCTGTTGTACTATTTTTGTAAAGAAATCTATTTTTGGGGGATTACCCTCTATCTTTCATGATAAGAGGTTGTTAATCCAAAACTAGTTTAAATAGTGATCACTTCTAGTAGTAAGGACAAGTTTTGTTGGGATACAGTATGGACATGTGATTTTGGGAACTGAAATGGGAATTCTATTCACCATTGGCTTTAGACCTATGTGATGCTTATTCCATTATGTTCTTCTAGTGCATCAGTCTTATGAGATATTATGTTTGATGCAACTTTAGCCTTGGTGTTTCATATTGTTAAGTATTTAGATGTTGCCCATAATTTGTTATTCCATTATGTATGTGTGAGCAATTTTTCATTTGATTATTATTGAATTTATTCCTTATGTTAAATGATGGATAATGTCAATACTAAGAATTGAGTTTTCTCTCGTTCTTAAATATTGATTATCATAAAATCATAGGAGTTTTAATTGGTTATTATTTTTATGTTATATTCCTGCTCCAACACATTACACACTTATTTGAATTTGTTCTGGAAGTACTAGTATTTTTCTGTCATAGGTTTCCCTTACATGCAGGACAAATAGGAGCTTCAACAACACAGGAAGATAAACTTTGTTTAGTCGATTAGTTACAAGTTAGTCGATGTGTTATTTAGTTAAATTATTTATTAATGAAATGATGATTGCATGAATTAGCTTTCATTGTTTATGTATCATTGTTTCAATTGTATTTGCTTGGTATTTATTAGTTTTAAATCTTTGAATATTCAAAAATAAAAGAAAATGATTTATGTGCTTTCTTTATCTCATTTAGAAAAACATTTAAGAACATTTATTTCGCAAGATTTCAAGTAAACCTTGCAAGTTGTATATAGGTTGTTTATAATCATTTGTACATATTCATGTTTCTATTTGAAAACTTGTAATTAGTAAAATTATATTCTTAGTATCATAGCCTTAGATTAGTTTATTTCTTTTATCATTTTTAGGACTTTAGTTGGCTAACAGAGCCATTAAACCTGCT
>SNQJ01S0057340.1:28747-43530 GCA_010110895.2 Picea sitchensis
TAGGATGTAGAGCCTGGTGTGATCTAGTTCACCTCATATAGATCTTTCCCATAAGAGGGGAATTGTAAGCACGCGGCGCCGGAAATGAAGAACTACCATAATAAACGAGCCAAGAGACAAATCTTTGTGAACATAGCCCAAGAGGGGGTGAACCACGGTAATAACTATGTAATGTGATGAATGTATGCATCTCTTTACTTTCTTTCAACAGTTATTGTTATGCTTAATACATGAGTTAATACATTGTTATGAAATACGAATATGTTTCTCAAGAAGTAACCTGTGTAATGGAAATAAGTACCCGTGAGGAATAAGTATATTACACTCATAGCTCGTAGTGCATGGATCTGGTTAATAAACCCCTATCTCATACTCAATCCTAGGTTGTAAACACCTGAGTCTTATAGCCACCCATTTAAAGATATCTCAGGTGAGACTGCATAGTGCATTATGTGTACTGTGTTTCCTTCTAGTTTACCAGGAGGGCCGATAATTTTAGAGGCTTTGTTGGTAACCTGAAAGATATAACCTTGGGTCAACAACTCAAGTAGTAGAAGAGAGAATTTAAAGACCAAAAAATGGTTTCATTGCTGGGAAAGACACCATTGAAGGATTTGGACCACATCCAATTGGTCTTGACGCGGATGCCATCAAGGGCACTATACAAATTGCAGATTAGCGTCGACCAGGAAATGTAGTCTCGGGCACATAAACACTTAGTCGAGCTACGACAAGCAAAAAAGAAGCAGGAAGCACTGGAAAAAGATTGTGATCAGGCCAAATCCGAAACTCTGGATGGAGGAGAAATAACATAGGGACGAAATAGAACGAAGAGTGGGAGAAATTTTTGGGAAACTTCCAAGAACTGTGCAAGGAAACGAACTCCCATCCATAGAAAAGATCGACCAGATTGCGTATGCAATTGATCAGTATCAGAAGGAGATCAAGGGTATTTGAGAGAATCTCACACCAACAACTCCACCGACAGTAAAGGATGAAAGGAAGAAGGAAGAAATGATGCAACTTCAAGAGATAGAGCAACAAGTTATCACAGCAATGGAATTGTTCGATAAAGCAGTGCAACTTTGGACAAGACTGGAGGAGAATCCATAGGTCCAACGTTGGGACAAGGAAGAGGAAAAGATCAATGCAGTGATCCAAGAACTTAAATAGAGGAATAAGACCATACCAATCCAAAAACGAGTCAAGGGGATGCAAGAGTTGAAGAAGATGCAGGAAGAACTTATCACTTCTCAAACGCAGAAATAGGAGTGTCAGGCTCAAATAGAACCATTACAGGAATGAGTAGCAGAAGTACTCGTACAGGAAGAAGGAGCCAGAACAAAGATAGCACAGACACATGCATAATGTTAAGGATTACTGAGCGATGAAGTGGCAGTTCAGGTAGTAGATACCATTAAGGAGAAGACTGCGTAGGCACTGACAAAAACAACAGAGTTGAAGGAAAAGTTCCAGACGATCACCGAGGAGATCCAGGCAGCTTAGGAAGATTAGGTGACTCGGGAGGAGTCACATGTCAGTGTTGGGAGCCTGTTGGCACCATGATGAAGTAGAAAGAAGGACAATCGTGGGAAATAAAACGTGCAGAAACGGAAGTAACAATTGGAGAAAGAAAAACATGTGCGCATGCAAGCAAGCATGTACAAGGAAAGCGACAGCTGGAGGAAGAACAACATGTGTGTGTGGGAGGAAGCCCTAACGTTGGTAGTGTTAGGGTTTTGTTAATTTTCGGTAAGAAGGATGAAGATCCTAAAATGTATAAATATAGATATATTGGTATCATAAAGTGGGTGGTTGATTGAGTTTTATATAATAGGTTGGCATTTTTATAGTAAGTTTATTGTTTTGTAAGGGTTTAGGTTTTTATACCATTCCATTAGAGTAATACATGAATGGAGGAATTATGCAATACTGTTATGTGCCATTTTTGTAAGCTTTTGAGCTAGAACAAAAGAAAGAAGGTAGATATGAGGATTAGTTTGTAGGCTGTAGAGCCTAGTGTGATCTAGTTCACCTCATATAGATCTTACCCATAAGAGGAGAATTGTAAGCGCGCGACATCGAAAATGCAAAACTGCCATAATAAAAGAGCCAAGAGACAAATCTTTGTGGATGTAGCCCAGGAGAGGGTGAACCACAGTAATAACTGTGTAATGTGATGAATTTATGCATCTCTTTACTTTCTTTCAGCAGTTATTGTTATTCTTAATAAATGAGTTAATACATTGTTATGAAATACGAATATGATGCTCGGGAAGTAACCTGTGTAATTTAAATATGTACCCATCAGGAATAAGTATATTACACCCATAGATCGTAGTGCATGGCTCTGGTTAATAAGCCCCTATCTCATACTCAATCCTGGGATGTAAACACCTAAGTCTTATAGCCACCCATTTAAATATATCTCGGGTGAGACTGCGTAGTGCATTCCGTGTACTGTGTTTCCTTCTAGTTTACCAAGAGGGTCGATAGTTTTAGAGGCTTTGTTGGTAACCTGACAGATATGAAACTTTGGTAAACAACTCAAATAGTAGAAGAGAGCAGTTAAATACCAACAATATGTTTTATAAACAAGAGATCAGGCCTATTAATATCCAAGAGTCTGATAAATCGAAAGAAGGATCATTTGAGCTCGATCTCAGTGATCGAGGTCAATGATCACTATTTTGATGACGATATCAATGATTTCCTTGAATAAGATGTGGATAACCATTGTCTCGAAAACAAAACTGTTGGTCAAGCTATAAAATATGTCTTTGTTTCTAGACTACCTCCATTTCTAAAAGGTCAAGAGGGATTTACTGGCATAGACCATGATTTGAAACAAGCCACGTGAAAGAATGAAGCACCCATTGTTGAGTACACTCAACCTCGGCCTGCTATAGCACCGGTACATTGTGACAATTGTCTGGACTAGGTAGAATGCTACTACAGAGACATACCATTTTTACAGGCACAATTAAAACACTTGGCAGCTCAAAATTATCTCCTTGAACGAGAAAATCAAGAACTGAAAGCATGCACAGATTGGGCAAGTAAAAGGCCCAAAAGATCCAATAGTGTGATTATAAAAAATACAACCAACTTCAATGCCATCATTAACTCAAAACTATCTGACCCTTCACTGTCTAATTTCTAGAATGGTAAAAGTGGTTTTGATTTTCTCTCATTTTATTCTGTTATAAAAGTCAAATAGAAAGATTCATTTTGATTTTCTTTGTTAATATAAGACTAGCTACAGAATCTCACGATTTTGTAGCGAGTCTATTTCTAAATGTTAGTTTGTATTATTTTCTAAATATCAATTTCGTTTTGTCATCTACAGGAAAATAATAATTATGGTGTTATTCACAAGGAGAAGCCCTCTTGGATTATGTGTTGTATAGTTTAGTAGTTTCTTTTTGTTTGATAAAACTTTGTCATTATGTAATAAATGTTGTTAAACCAACTCCTACAGGAATGGTTCCCCGTTGTACTATTTTTGTAAAGCAATCTATTTTTTTGGGATTACCCTCTATCTTGCATGATAAGAGGTTGTTAATCCAAAACTAGTTTAAATAGTGATCACTATTAGTAGTAAGGACAACTTTTGTTGGGATATAGTATGGACATGTGATTTTGGGAATTGATATGGGAAATATATTCACCATTGGCTTTAGACATGTGTGATGCTTATTCCATTATGTTCTTCTATTGCCTTAGTCTTATGAGATATTATTATGTTTGATGCAGCTTTAGCCTTGTCATCATATGGTGTTTCATATTGTTAAGTATTTAGATGTTGTCTATAATTTGTTATTCCATTCTGTATGTGCGATCAATTTTTCATTTGATTATTATTGAATTTATTCCTAATGTTAAATGATGAATAATATCAATACTCAGAATTGAGTTTTCTCTCGTTCTTAAATATCGATTATCATAAGATCATAGGAGTTTTAATTAGTTATTATTTTTTTGTTATATTCCTGCTCTAACACATTACACGCTTCTTTGAATTTGTTGTAGAAGTACTAGTATTTTTCTGTTACAGGTTTCCCTTACATGCAGGACAAATAGGAGCTTGAACAACACAAGAAGATAAACTAAGTTTAGTCGATTAGTTACAACTTAGTTTGTGTGTTATTTAGTTAAATTATTTATTAATGTAATGATGATTGCATGAATTATCTTTGATTGTTTATGTATCATTGTTTCAATTGTATTTGCTTGGTGTTTATTAGTTTTAAATCTTTGAATATTCAAAAAGAAAACAAAAAGATTTATGTGTTTTTTTTATCTCGTTTAGAAACACTTTTAAGAACATTTATTTCGCAAGATTTCAAGTAAAACTTGCAAGTTGTATATAGGTTGTTTATAATCATTTGTATATATTCATGTTTCTATTTGAACACTTGTAATTATTAAACTTATATTCTTAGTATCATAGCCTTAGATTAGTTTATTTCTTTTATCATTTTTAGGACTTTAGTTGGCTAATGGAGCCATTAAACTCGTCGGGCCATTTCATTCCAAACGAATTGGGTTATTTAGACAACCCCGGTTAGGATTTGATCTTCCAATTGACAGTGTGTCATTTACGCTCGTCAACAGGCTCCAAATCCCCAAAAACATCATTTAGGGCCTCAAAACGACCCCCGAAGTTTGGAACCTGAAAAACTGCCAAAAAATTGCCAAGGTGGAAAACTGTTTTTTGAGCTAGTGGAATAGGTGGGTGACCACCGATATCCACATGGATCAATCTTCCCTCCTTAGGAAGCAATTCTCTCCATTGCGTTGAGTTCCCAGGGGAGAGGGGGTAGTGTTTGTTGAATCTAAATCTTGGTGAGATGCTTGCCTTGCTAGAGAAGTTGCTTTGCTTAGCTTGTTGAAGGCTATCACAAACCTGTGGCTAGAAGGGTTGGACCTTTTTAACCTTTCTGGATACATGAGATGAGTGTGTGCAGAAGCAAGCCTTGCACTTTTCTTCAATATTGTCTAAATGCTTTTGCTATATAGAAGGTCCTTGGACTGAGGGTGCAATGTCCTTTTGTTCACCTTTTGAATAGATTGTGAAGAAGCTAAATTTTGTAGTATGAGATACTACCTTGAGGCATTTTTTAGGTGGGACAATAGTTGGAACTACCTATGGTATTCTATAGATATGACCCCCTAGAGTAACAATGACACTACGGGGCTGAGACTCATAAATAGCATGGAGCTTCCACATATATGGTTGGCCCAAGAGAAAATCACATACATCCAGTGGGGAATGTTATAGCCCTAAAATTCCCTACTCATGCATACATGGAATTGGACCTCTTATTTGCATAATTTTCTAAATCATTGCTAAGAAGCTCTACTTAAAAAAACCTTTTTTTAAATCATGTTCGCATCCTGCACCACTAAAGACCGTATAAATATGATTGCTCCATGCTAGAAAACCCACATAGATATGCTTGTTGCACACTAAGCAACCTGTGTTTGCTTGTAAAACTTGAAAAAATTAAACATTTGTAAGGAATTCGGTGAAATTCATAGGCTATTGGAGGTTTCCCAACCAATTCACCTATTATATCCCATCACCCAACCAATAACCATCCTTTTTTCATACAAAAGGAGGTGTTGGGGTCTTATTTCACATATAAGCATAAGAACAATGAAACTATGCCCAATTTCATTCCCCTTCCTTGCCCAAGCATTTGCTACCTTTTGTGAGTTACTGTCTCAACATTCCCTCTTCAGCCCCTTCTTCTTCCATTCAATCCATGCTCTTCCCTTGAGGTGATCAGAAGATTGAGAGAAGAGGCCTATTGAATGTTCACTTGGAGCATTGTAAAGAAGAGCCTAGATCAGGTTCATGGAATGGTGACCGACACAGATTGTAAGTTTCAGTCTTTGTTTGATGAATAAAAGAATCTTTTTTCCCTATCCCAGATGATGATGTTCTATATATTTTCTTTGATTTATACATAGCATTTGATATCTAACCCTAATTTATGAATAGAAATAACATGCTTGTAGTCCTTGTTTTCCTAGTTTTGGATGCAGGTCAGCCTTGGGAGGAGACTTGCAGTCTTTGGAACTACAAAGCTTGAGGAGATCATCACCAGACATGGGATAAAAGGTATAGTTACTGATCATATCTCTTATTTGTTTATTTTTATTTGTTTTGGTATGTTTTGGGTAGAGTAGAGACTATATTGACTTTTAGACGGTCATTTAGTCTGTCTATATCTTAAGCCCTGGTATAGTTAAAGGGGGTATTTTCCCGCTAGCAGAACTGGCGACCATACTGGGGATTATCTAGAAGGTATTTTAGGGGGTTTGGGGTTGATTGATTGGTTTTTGTTTTCCTTTCGAGTTTCAGTCAATTTTACTTAGTATTTCAAGGGTTTCTAGTCACTTGTAAGGTGCATACCATCTTTTCTTGCCCTATAAGTCTGCCTTGTCTTTTTATTTTTGAAAAGACTCAGAGGTGTATGTGCCATGTTAAGGGTTATCCTGTGTACATACATGCTATACATAGTAGAAAACCCTCTTACATACGTAGGTTGTTGATGCAACAACCCGCGTCTCTTTTTCATATTTTTAAAAAAGAGGGAGTTTGCCTCTTTCCTAATAGAATTTCAGACTTCTCAGGCTTTCTTGAATCAGCCAGAGTCTTTTATTGTGGCCATAGCTTGGGTATAGGTTATAGTTTACTTGTTTCCTTAGTCTTATTTTGTTTTCCCTAAAAGGTTTTGAGCAAGTTGTCAAATCTTAGATTTTCCTTTTGGTTTCTTGTTTGAATCCCTGTGATTTGTAGTAGGCTTAAAGTCTTTATCAATCTTGTTTTCAGTTTTCTCTCTGTCCCTATTTCTTGCTTTGAAAAAATCAAAACGTTTACTTCAATTTTTTCTCATTAAAAGCAGTTCAAAAAATTAAAAATTAAAGATAATTTATTTTCTTTCTTTCAGTTTGGTAAAGTAGTCAAGGTTGTTATTAGCAAAAAGCAAAAGAGTCTTCATTTCCAATTTATTTTTGATTTCCTACAACATAAGTATTTTGTAGTCAAGAGAAATAATTTTTTAGGATTTCTTCATTTACAAGATCTTGAAATATCATTTAGAAAAGTTGAATTTACAAAGAGTTGCTTACAATATTTTCTTTTCATTTCAAAGTAATTTTGCTTTCAAGTAATTTAAAGTTCTCTTCTTTAAAGTTTTCATAACACCATCAGTTTCACTAACATACCTTTTGTGTAAATAAAGCCTTAAAAATAATGCCTAATATAAAACACATTAGACTTTTTTGTTTGCAGGGTTCACAAACTAGTTTAGGGTTTTAGGGCCTTGAATTTGGTGTGAAGAGGAAACTCTTCAAGGCCACTTTAAAACAAGCAATGATGTCTGATTTAGGGATTTCTTTAGGTCCAGTGTTGTAAGAGTTAGCCGGGACCCCACTCTAACACAGGGGATAAACACGAGGTTACATGAGGAAAGGCAGAGGAGATAACCCCTCCAAAGATGGATTGAACGTAGTGGGAATTGTATATTGAGGGTCTTTCTCGGAAACAATATCGATCGCATTTTACTATGGAGCTTCATGGACCTAGAATACATTCAAGATCCTCAATTGTATTCTAGAACAATTTATTTTGGCACCCTTGAATGACTTCTTACTTTTTATCCTTCTCATTACGATCTGCCTGAATTTCAACTATACCCGCCTGGTGACTGACTACGAGCTGGCAACCTAGTTGCCCATATTTTACAGACTTACACAGGTGACTACGGGGGCATATCATGGTACCTAGGGAAGACATCAGATAATGCTTCACATAATATACTCGAAGGACGCTTCCTTGTTAGAGTTTCACTTGCACCAGTTAGTTCCTCTAATGTCGATTGGTGTAACTGTCCTTCCCACTAGTTAGTCTTCTGCTTGATTTTCCTTTAGGAACTTTTAGTGTGTGTTATGTGCTCCCTAGTTTTCCATATTGAGTTAGTTAGTCATTTCTTTGGGTATTTGACCTAAGGTAGTATACTTCCCACTCTGTTGGTCATGAGGATGTTTCAGTCTTTCGCTTAGAAACGTGGAGATTCCTCTTTATAGGCATTGTTTTTTATAACATTGGTTTGATAGAGTCAGTGTATGAGAATTTTACGGACTTGAACCAACCCAAAAATGGATAAATTGTGTGTAATATCTTCATGGATAAATTTCCCGACAATACCAAACAAGGAACCCCTTCAAAAGGGGATTCTTGTTCTTTTCCTTTTTATAGAAATGGTGGTGTCCCTTTGATGGACACTATGTACATTCTTGAATTGAATGTGGCACTATCGATTTGGTTGGGTACCATTCCAAATGTCTTGAACACTCTTGACGTTTCTCAGTTAATCACCTTATGTCATGGGAATCATGTTGATGTTCATTTTTCATCAAATTATTCTCCTCCTCCTTCTGCCTTCCCTGGTGAAAGTATAGCTACTAGTAACTAGAAGTCTAAACAAAATAGAAAGAGGAAGAATAGGAAGAAGAAATCACCAAACTTTGCGAGTCATGTTGGAGATAGGTCATCAACCTCTGCAATTCATGTTGAAAACTAGCACCCAGCCTCTGCAAGTCATGCTGGGGGGAAACACCCAACCTCTGCTAGTCATGTTGGAGATAGTTCGTCAACCTCTGCAAGTCATGTTGAATACCAACACCTAGCCTCTGCAAGTCATGCTTCGGGCATGAACCTAGTCCCTACAAGTCATACTGGAGTTCAAAAATCAAACTCTATTATTCATGTTGGAGAGTTTTCAACAATCAATGCGATTCATTTTGGGGGAAAGCACCCAACATTTGTAAGTCATGCTGGGGGAAAAAGTCAAGTCACTGCTATTCATATTGGTAATAGGTCTGTAGCCTCTGCGAGTCATGTTATCAACTAATAACCAACCTCTGCAAGTCATGTTGGATATGTGCAACCAACTTTTGCTAGTCATGTTGGGGGAATTGATTCTGTTGAGAAAACTAGATGGATAGAATGTAAGCCTAAGATCCCTTGTAATCTTTGCAAGGGATATCACCTTACTTATATGTGCCTTGGCATACCAGAGGTATGAATATTTAGGTCCCTATATGAAAGTTCTTCTGATTCTATGTATTATGACGTTTCCTCAGAGTCTATTCAACCTTTGGTTGATGAAGTGGTCATGCCGATGCAATCTTCGCTTGATCCCACTCTTGGGGGGTGAGGTGCCTTTAGACCATGTAGTCTTGCAGCCTATTCAGCCAGTGATTGAGGAAGTCATCACACTGATGAAATATTTGGTTGATCCTACTCTTCTCTTGGAGAGTGTTGTGTCTACTAAAGTGGTCACGCCGATGAAATATTTGGATGATCACACTCTTCTCTCAGGGAGTGATGTGTCTACTGACTATGTTTTTCAACTTTCCAGTTCAATACTTTTAGAAAAGGGGGCATTCCTCTCACTTCGAGCACACTCCCCACAAGTCCTAGGATGGTTTCCTTTGATTTGAATGACCTTGTTGAGGTTCAGATTCCTTATTTTGAACCCTTTCAAATAAGGGTTGAAGTTAATTCAAATAACATTTACCGATGTATTGTAGATGAAGGAGCCTCTGCAAGTATTTTATCCTCCTTGGCTTGGAAATATTTGGTTTCTCCCGAGATTGTGACTTATTTGCATGATTTGTTGGCTTTTGACAGACATCCTAGTGAATATTTGGGGATTATTCCTCAGTTTACTATCTCGTTAGGTGGGAAGATTGTCCTTGTCGATGTTATAGTGGTGCAAGTTTCGTTAGATTTAAATATGCTTCTCGGGCATGATTATGTATATTCTATGAGCGTTGTGGTGTCTACACTCTTTCGAGCGATGCATTCCCATCACAATGGAAGCATTGTCACTATCAACCAGTTGGAATCTGATAATCACCATCCTAATTCAACGTTAGTTCATGCTGCCCCTTTATATGTTCTTATTATTTGTGTAGACTCTACCCCACGATAGGTAAATTATGTGGCATCTTATCCTCGATGTTAAATTGCTCCTGAGAAGGAACTTTTTCACTCATGTTTTCCTTCTTGAGACTTGGTTTCAGAAATTGATCCATTGGTTTATCCAATAGGGGCATGGGAGCCCTTTCTTCCCACTCTTGGTCTAAGTGATATCGAGTCTCCTTCTGAGTCTCATCTCACTATTTGTACATATTCAAGCCCTCATGCTTGTGGTTCTTCATTGATAGACTCTGCCAGTCTTGACCATAGAATCCATCATCATATGGAATATGGCCAGTTGTCTTTTCCCTTTAGGGTTGTCGACCCTCCTTGTTTGCGTGATTTCTTAATTTTTGAATTGCCTTTAGATGTGGCTATCCTTGAAGCCATGACTATGGTTTATATACTGTGGGGAGACTTACATCGTGGTTTGTGTTTTCTTCCCTCTTGGGAGACTTTCTAGGTTGACTATCGAAGAGACTCTTGGTTGGAGCCTAGTAGCGGGCTCTACCTGAACTACTACCACGCATGAGCCATAATTTTTTGCAGTACCTTGTACATATTGTATAGTCCAGGTTTGTTTTTTTCAAGTTTTGTATTCAGTGGAACCTCTTATTTTTTTTAAGTTTCTATCTATTTTGGATTTATTAACTTCTAGATGAGTGTTATTGGATTTATATTTAGGATCTTGGAGACATTTTCTTTGACATTTGGTCATCATATCGATCCGTTTTGATAGGTATTAACCTCAAAATTGGCATATAGGTTAGGTTTTTCCCTACTTGCATTTTGCATTATCTGTTTCCTGGTTCATTTGGCCTTAGGATTGACTCCACTAAAGTGATACATATAACCTTCTTTGTTTCTTTAGAAGTGTTGTAATTAGGTGGTAGATCCTACCTCTACATGGATGCCCTAGGTAGATACTTTGCTGCATTTTGGCGTCCATGTTGTGAGTTTGTCCATAGGGTTGGGAGTCCTCATTAGTCCTGCTTTGATTACATATTGAAGCCTCATTCTTCTCTCTAATCATCATTCTTGGCCATACCCACGGGAATCCCTAATGAGTACTCTTTGTTGTCTTTCAAGCTCTCCTTAAATTATGAAAACAACATCCAACGAGACTATATTTTTTCTTTTCGATCTCGTCTAGATTAATTGAGAAAAGAAGCCCCATGGAGTCTTCTTTAGGCCCTTTTGAGACTCTCTAAAAATGAAAATATTGTCGAGTGATCTTGTTTCCCTTCAAGCTTACCAAACTCAAATTTGAAGGCACACCTGTCCGGCAATAGTTTACCCCTTTTTCGGTCTGGATGGCTAATTTTACGAATAAAGGTATGCTACAGAAACCTCGGTTCTCTAGAAGAGTATTCTCAAGCATGAGTTTAACCCTTTTTCGGGCCTGAGGGACTAAATCTTAAAAAAAGGAACATTCTCCTTGGTTTTGGTTTATCACCTTTTTCGGGCCTTGGAGATTACTTACGAAAAAGGAACCCCCCCGGGAGTACATAGTTAAGCTCTTTTCAGACTACCTAAAATTGAAAAGATCATCAAGTGATCTTGTTCCTTCACACTCGTTAAATTGGTCCAGAAGAACATCTACTTGCATGAGTTTAACCCTTTTTCCAGCCTATATATTATAGCGGAAAAAGGTATGCCTCAGGAGATTTGTCTCATCGGGAGAGTTCTCCTTGGTTACTTTTATACAATTTTGGGCTAAGGAGACTAAACTCAGAAAAAGGTTGTGAGTCCATAGTTAAGCTCTTTTCAGACTCCTTAAAATTGAAAATATTGGCGAGTGATCTTGTCTTTGTCACACTCATTAAAATGGTTTTGAATAGACGTATTTCAGTGTAAGTTTAACCCTTTTTCAAACTGAATAGACTATCTCTGAAATCGCTACTCAGAGTCTTGTTTTTGCATTTTTTCAGACTCTCTAAATGTGAAAAAACTACCAAGCTTCTTGGAGATTACTTACGAAAAAGGAACCCCCCCCGGAGTACATAGTTAAGTTCTTTTCAGACTCCCTAAAATTGAAAATATCGTCGAGTGACCTTGTTCCTTCACACTCGTTAAATTGGTCCAGAAGAACATCTACTTGCATGAGTTTAACCCTTTTTCCAGCCTGTATATTATAGCGGAAAAAGGTATGCCTCAGGAGATTTGTCTCATCGGGAGAGTTCTCCTTGGTTACTTTTATACATTTTTGGGCTAAGGAGACTAAACTCAAAAAAAGGTTGTGACTCCATAGTTAAGCTCTTTTCAGACTCCTTAAAATTGAAAATATTGGCGAGTGATCTTGTCTTTGTCACACTCGTTAAAATGGTTTTGAATAGATGTATTTCAGTGCAAGTTTAACCCTTTTTCAAACCGAATAGACTATCTCCAAAAATGCTACTTGGAGTCTTCTTTCTGCATTTTTTCAAACTCTCTAAATGTGAAAAAACTACCGAGCTTGCCTTCTCTAGGTTCGTAAAAAAATCACATGGAAGGGGTCTCCATGTGTCATCCTTAATCGCATTGCGGGTCCCATCTTTGTGTCTTTGGAATAATGTTAGCTCCATGTTTCTCTCAACTGAACCTTTGAAGAATTCCTTATATGCAATCCTTGCAACACTTATTGCCAATGCGACTTGACACCTTGACCCATGGAGGCATTTTCCCTGAGTGTCCTTTTCCTGCACATGTCTCCTTGCTCTGAGAATTAGTATGTTCCATGCGCTTGCAACTAGTATGCTTGTTTGTGACACTCATTCCTCCTTTTTAACGTAACATTCTTTTATTCTTTTTCAAGCTCTTAAAAAATTGAAAAAGAAAAAAAAAACAAATATTCCAAAAAGAGGGGACATGAAATATTCATTCTTTTTTCGACAGCAAAGAGAGTCTCCCTTGGACAAAGCACATCCTTCCATTTGTTCATCAAGCATTGGGATATAGTATGACATTAGAAAGTTTTTCTTGCTACATAGAGTCATATCCTCCTTTGTTTGGTTACTCGTCCAAACACATGGAGATTTTGCATTGCCTCCAGCATCACAAACTTATGCCAATGTTATAGTGACTATTTCTGATCATCTTTCGTGCTTTATTCCAAGGGAAGTTTCACTCAACCTAAGCTGGCCTTTCTGCAGTTTGTCTCTTGACATTCATGAGTCAGCCATCCCGAGAGTCCAATCAAGTCCAAATTCGAAATCGACAAAGTTCTATGCTTGATCATTGAGATCCTCTTCTCTTTTCCCGACAGATTGTCGAAGACCTCAGGGTAGTGAGTTATACACTCCCATTGTACTCCTACCTGAGTTTTGAACATCTTGAAGTTGCTTCTCAAGCTATGAATACCTCATATCTAGCCACAGACATCACTAGCTTCTTGAAGATGAATACTATACTTATATATCTTCGACTAATTTTGAGATGTAGATCTATTGTGTATTGCTCACGGCTACACTTTATATAGTTATATGACATGGATCTGTAGTTTATTTGATTGGTGGCCATGATTCATTTCATCTCAAAAATGGATATGCCCACCTCGGAGAGACATTTGTTGTTTTGAATGTGGCACCTCCTGGACTCTGGTCCTAGGCTCACACGATTTTGTGCATTGGTGAAGATGTTGTAATGTATTTCGACCATCAATTGCTCTTCTAACCTCATACATTAGGGGGCATCTGTTATAGCTCTAAAATTCCCTACTCATGCATACATGGCATTGGCCCTCTTATTTTCATAATTTCCCAAATCATTGTTGAGAAGCTCTATTTAAAAAACCATTTTTTAAGAGCATGTACGCGTCCTGTACCACTACATACCACGTACATACACTTGCTACATGATAGACATCCCACATACATATTCTTGCTACACACTAAACAACCCGCATATGCTTGCAAAAGTTGTAAAAATTAAAAGGAATTCAGTGAAATTCACGGGCTATTGGAGGTTTCCCAACCAATTCACCTGCTATAGCCCATGACCCAATCGAATAACCATATTTTTGTCATATAAAAGGAGGTGTTGGGGTCTCATTTCTCATCTAAGCATAATAACAGTGAATCTCTACCCAATTTCACTCCCCTTCCTTTCCCAAGAATTTGCTACCTTTTGTGAGTTACTTTCTTAGCATTCCCTCTTCAGTCCCTTCTTCTTCCATTCAATCCATTCCCTTCCCTTGAGGTGATCAAAAGATTGAGAGAAGAGGCATATTGAAGGTGCACTTGGAGCATTTTAAAGAGGAGCCTAGACCAAGTTCACAGAATGGTGGCTGACATAGATTGTAAGTTTCAGTCTTTGTTTGATGAATAAAAGAATCTCTTTTCCCTATCCCAGATGATGTTGCTTTGCTTATTTTATTTTCTTTGTACATAGAATTTGATATCTAACCCTAATTTATGAATAGAAATAGCATGCTTGTAGTCCTTTTTTACCTAGTTTTGGATGTAGGTCAGCCTTGGGAGGAGACTTGAAGTCCTTAGAACTACAGAGCTTGAGGAGATCATCACCAGATGTGGGATAAAAGGTATACTTACCGATATTCTCTCTTATTGTTGTTAATGTCCTAACCTGCACATAGGTAGATCAATGTATTCAGATGTAATAAAGGTCAATATTAATAAGGCCTTTCAATAAAATAGAATAAGGCGGATGTAAGAAGACCTAATAGAAGCTTTCACTTCTAGAAGGATCTTCCTCTAGACGCTTCTCTTAATATACATATTTAGTATAAATAAGGGTCGAGGGTATGAAAACCCTAGCTTCGAGATTATTGTGACAGAGCACTGCT
>SNQJ01S0057341.1:17265-32705 GCA_010110895.2 Picea sitchensis
TAAAAGTGTGGTGATCAAAAAAAGGTGTTGAAGATTCCTGCTTGGGAATAGGGTCCCGTTCTCTGGTTACAGAATAGTTGGTCTTTCCTTTTGCAGTGTCTTGAAAGATTTCTTTTCCAGGTTGTTATTTTCTTAATGTAATCTAGGATTTTTTGGACAATTATTTCTTTAAACATTGAACTCTGCAATAGGTAGATTGCTTTCCTGTAATTCAAGTTAGAACTTCAGTTTGTTCAAGGCAAAGTGTGATTAATATGTTTTTACTACAACTCCAGGTTTATTTTGAGATTGAGCATATATAGTGCGTGATTACCTTTGAAATAAACAGACTTCCCTGGGTTGACAATTTATGTAGCACTTGATTGTTTAGTTAAATAAGAAATTATAGTGACCAACACAATCCTGCATCCGAGAATGTGTATATGATGAAAGGTGATGCTTTTATATCGACTAGATCACATGACTATAGTAAGTTGAGCACCTCTGAGAAAGGCAAAGAAGATGAAATCCCATCTCTTCCTCTCCAGATTGAGAAGACTTTGGACGAAAAAATGACACACATCCCAAAAGGGGCGTTCAAGAAATCTTCTCACAACCAAAATGCAAGGGCCTCCTAGAACTACTATGTGGTGGAGGATTTATCTCAAACCCATTGTGCGATGTCCTCTTTGGAGGTCCTCCAGAGATGCCCTTCCCAAAGGGAAGATTTGCTAGCTGCTTTAGGATCTTCCGAGACTTGTAATCCGAGAACAATCATGTTGGATACAACTGAATTAAAACCTCGTCTCCCTTACCACGTAGCATTTCAGATAGTAGTGTCTTACCCCACGAAAACTTTTACTCAGAACATTTTCTGCATGGTGGTTGATGAGGGTGCCTCGACATGCGTCATGTCCTTGGCGTGTTGGAAGGCCATTGGCCAGCCTATTTTGTCTCCATCACCTACTCTTCTTACCTCTTTCAATGGTCATTCATTCCAACCACATGGAATCATCCCCTCTTTTCCCGTGTAGTTAGGAGGGAAGACCGTGTGTGTCAAAGTAAAAGTAGTCGACGCATCCCTCAACTACAATATGTTGTTAGGAAGGAGTTGTACATATGCCATGCAAGCATTGGTTGCTACAATTTTCCGGGTGTTGTTATTTCCCCATGAAGGCCAGATCGCGACCATTAATAAATTATCCTTCTCCAGACCTGACCCTTCATTGGGGGAATCCACAGTCTCAATGATTAACAATCCCCAACCAAGCATCGTTAACATAGGGGTTGGTTTGTGCCCATCGTTGATGGGTACTTTCAATTACCCACCTCCTCAAGGTGATGTCAAGTTTGTATCAGACCACCATAAGGTTGAGATTTTCCAAGTTTCTTCATTTTTCACGACTTACTTCAACGATCTGTGGATTCTTCCTTCCCCATCGACCACGATGGAAGGGACATGACACCATGGCATGTCCATTCCCTTGTCCGTGGTAGAGGCAACGTACTCTTTAGTCTAGCAAGCTTCAACCGACACCGATCCAACTCCTGCAGAAGAGTTGGATCTGATCCCAGATCCTATTTGGGCTCAAGGTTCCCTCGCTGGTACCAATTCGTTAGACTTAGTCCTACCCTCAGACGAAGCAATCATTGAAGCAATGACTAGTCCGAAAAAACCCTGGGACGATTTCCATCACAAATCATACTTCCTCGGAAAGTTATGCAGAATCGAAGCAGGGGAATTCACCTTGACTATGACTGGAGATAGGTCTTGCCCTATCAATCCCTTGGCTATACATGAGGTTTATGCCGAGGGTAATATGGAAAATATCAATGAAACTATACCGATTAATATCTCTAGAACCCCTGGCGTCGTGGAGAATGTTTTCGTCAGAGCAGACTGTTCCCCCGAAGAGATTCAAATCTACACAGACTTATTTAGAGAATTCTGTGACGTTTTTTCTTGGTCTTATGAGGAAATGCCAGGAATTGATCCAAAAATAGTCGAACATGAAATCACAACTTAGCCAGATGCCAATCCAGTTAGATAGAAGCATCGTCTAGTTAATCCCAGGAAGGCAACAACCATTAAGGTTGAAGTCGAGAAACTGCTCAAAGACGGTTTTATCTATCCTATCCATTTGACCCAATGGGTGTCAAATCCTGTGCCTGTCAATAAGAAATAGGGCACGATTCACGTATGTATAAACTTTCGTGATTTGAACAAGGCCTATCCAAAATATAATTTTCCCACACCATTCATTGACCAGATAATTGATGAATGTGCAGGTTGCGAGGCCTTTTATTTCATGGATGGTTTTTTAGGATATAATCAGATACAAATCAAACCCGAAGACCAACATAACACTTCATTCATTTGTCCATGGGGTACATTTGCCTATCGTAAGATGCCTTTTGGTCTAAAAAATGATGGAGCTACCTTCCAGCAGGCCATGTCTTTTGCTTTCCATGATCTCAAGCATATAGTCGAAGCCTATTTAGATGATTTAGCATCTTGATCTCACAAGAGAACGGATCATCCCACACACATTCGACTTATATTTGAGCGATGTCACTACTTCTAGATTCGCTTGAATCCAAACAAATGCAGCTTTTGCATAACATCAGGACGTTTGTTAGGTTTCATAGTCTCAACAACAGGGATCATGGTCGATCCTTTCAAGGTTGAGTCAATAGTTCAGTTGCCTCCCCCACGCACAATCCTTCAACTTTAGAGTCTACAAGGAAAGGAGAACTTTTTGAGGCGTTTCATCACCAACTATGCCAAGATCACAAAGGGCATTATGCACGTACTCAAGAAAGACATTCCTTTTCATTTGGACGATGCCGATCAACACTCCTTCGAAGTGCTGAAACATGCCCTCACCACTGCCCCTCTACTTCGGCCACCCAATTATAACAAAGATTTCTTATTATACTTGGCTACAACAGAGTCAACCATCAACATGGTCTTAGTTTAGGAAGATTATTTTCTCTCAGAATATGTGATCTATTACTTGAGCCGAGGCCTCGTTGGACCGGAACTCAATTAGTCTCATATCGAAAAACTTGCATTGGTAGCAGTCCATGTTGTCCAACGGTTACGTCATTATGTTTTGTTTCGCAAGACCACCTTCATTGTCATTGTGAATCCATTTCAATATGTGTTGACACGACAGGTAATCGGTGGAAATATCAGTAGATGGATAGTCATCCTCCAAGAATTTGACTTAGATTTTGTTTCGGCGAAACCCAAAAAGTCACTAGTCTTCGCAGAACTTATTTCAGAACTTTCGGTCGAGTCAGGTGATGTTGTGCCCAAAGAATAGCCTATTCGAGGAGATATGTTTTTGATAGCATCTTCATACCCCTGGTATGGGGATATTCTTGTCTATCTCCATAATTTGAAGTGCCTCACCTCTACTTCTCGTGATGAACTTCGTCGTATAAATCATCAGTCCAAGAATTATCTCATCCTCGAGGACACTCTCTATCGTCCAGGTGTAGATTGCATTCTTCATCGATGCCTCACTCATGAATAAGTGGAAATCGTTCTTAATGATTTACATACTAGAGTGTGTGGCGGTCATTTGACTGGGTTGTCAACAACCCAACATGTTTTACGAGCCGATTACTTTTGGCCAACACTAATCAAAGATTGTATTGAATCAATCAAGAAATGCCACCCGTGTCATATCTTCTCTCGAAATATGAGGACACATCTCGCTCCCATGTTTCCTGTCATCACAGTTGGTCCCTTCACAAAATGGGGGATTGATTACACTACATGGAACCCTCCTTTAGAAAGGGGGAACCATTATATCATTGTAGTTGTAGACTAATTTACAAAGTGGGTCAAAGCTATGCCAACGTTTAAAGATGATGGAGAGACTGCAACTCTCTTTTTGTTCAACCGGATAATCGCAAGGTTCGGTGTCCCGAGAGAGATTGTCACTGATCATGGAAGTCACTTTCATAACCAAATTATGACTAAATTAACATCAAATCTTGGGTTGTGGCAAGAACATTAGTCACCCTACTACCCCCAAGCAAATGGTCAGGTGGAAGCTGTAAATAAATCTCTTAAGACCATCCTACAACGAACGATCAATTCGGCCAAGTCAAATTGGCATTTGATGTTATACTCGACATTATGGGCTTACCGAACATCTGTCAAGATTGCAACTCGTTTCTCACCTTTTAAACTCGTTTACAGGCTGGAAGCAGTCTTGCCTATAGAATTCCAAATCCCGTCCCTAAAGTTGGCAGTACAGTTACTGCCAGACACTTCTCCACTAGAAGAGCGGTTATTATACTTGGAGTGGCTCAATGAGAAGCGTTGTGATGTGGCCTTGGCCAACAAGGCTCACAAACAAAAAGTCAAGTGTCAGTATTATCGGTTCATTCGTCCTTGGATTTTCTCTGAAGGTGACCTTGTCCTGGTCTATGACCAAGATAAGGACTCCCTGGGGGTAGGCAAATTCAAACCCATGTGGTTCATACCTTTCATCATAAAAGAGATTCTAAAAAAGGGTGNTATCGTCTGGTATACTTTGAGGAAAATGCTTTGGCGGAGCCTAGAAATGGGCTCTACCTCAAGAAGTATTACTCATAGGTAGGTCACCTTGGGTAACTTTTTGTAACATATGTATAGTCTTTGTACTATTACTTTCTAGTTTCTTTTAGTTTTATGGTCGTGTCATTTTCTATGTTATCTTTTGTCACAGTGGAAAATGCCAAGTGAATCAGAGGTTTTCGTTGGGTACATAGACGACACTACTCGGCACACTCATAGGCTTGCCTCCACAACTTGGGTAATTTTTACACCTCAGGGACAGTTATTATCTTCAGGAGGTATATGTTTAGGTGACACCACAAACAATGTTGTCGAATACAGTGCAGTTATTGAGTTGCTTCATGACGCCCTATCATTTTGTATCTCTCATCTCTAGGTCTATTTAGATGTTCAGTTGGTTGTGTCTCAGTTAAATAGAATCTACCATGTTCATGATCCAAATTTACACCGATGATTCATTAGGGTACGTCTCTTAGAACGAAGCTTTGATTATATTACATATTTTCATGTTCCTGGGAGATTAAACCAAGTTATAGATACTCTAGCTAATCAAATCTTAGACTGGAATCTCATACACATATAAAAAGACATACACATGAACATGTAAATACATTTTTAAAGGAAAATATGATCCATAAGACATATAAAAGACATAAAAATCCATATATTAATCATCAGAGTACATAGGTGGACACAAGCGCCTAAAAAATATGACTAGTAATGAGTCATGGGGCTTATTCCCTCGAAAAATATATACAAGTAGTGCTCTCGGCACTTGAAAAGTCCAGACTAACTAAGGTCAGGCCCTGTGGGCCCNTATCGTCTGGTATACTTTGAGGAAAATGCTTTGGCGGAGCCTAGAAATGGGCTCTACCTCAAGAAGTATTACTCATAGGTAGGTCACCTTGGGTAACTTTTTGTAACATATGTATAGTCTTTGTACTATTACTTTCTAGTTTCTTTTAGTTTTATGGTCGTGTCATTTTCTATGTTATCTTTTGTCACAGTGGAAAATGCCAAGTGAATCAGAGGTTTTCGTTGGGTACATAGACGACACTACTCGGCACACTCATAGGCTTGCCTCCACAACTTGGGTAATTTTTACACCTCAGGGACAGTTATTATCTTCAGGAGGTATATGTTTAGGTGACACCACAAACAATGTTGTCGAATACAGTGCAGTTATTGAGTTGCTTCATGACGCCCTATCATTTTGTATCTCTCATCTCTAGGTCTATTTAGATGTTCAGTTGGTTGTGTCTCAGTTAAATAGAATCTACCATGTTCATGATCCAAATTTACACCGATGATTCATTAGGGTACGTCTCTTAGAACGAAGCTTTGATTATATTACATATTTTCATGTTCCTGGGAGATTAAACCAAGTTATAGATACTCTAGCTAATCAAATCTTAGACTGGAATCTCATACACATATAAAAAGACATACACATGAACATGTAAATACATTTTTAAAGGAAAATATGATCCATAAGACATATAAAAGACATAAAAATCCATATATTAATCATCAGAGTACATAGGTGGACACAAGCGCCTAAAAAATATGACTAGTAATGAGTCATGGGGCTTATTCCCTCGAAAAATATATACAAGTAGTGCTCTCGGCACTTGAAAAGTCCAGACTAACTAAGGTCAGGCCCTGTGGGCCCTGTTGTAATGATCAACAATGTTTTCCAAACGTCGAAAAAGTTGGACCCACATCCATGGTGCCCCCACTACATGAGGCTACATATATGGTGGCAGATCCTCAATCTCTGCCATGGGGACTGTGCGAGTGAGTGAGGTAAAATTCCGCTCAACTCGTCTCAAAACCCTCTCAGCCTCACCAGTTGGAAGCTCTCCTCCTGCTTCTAATACCCCTGCGGTGGTGGCTATGGCCCCTGGTCGAGGATGATGCATATTCCTTGCATAACCCATAGGTCGCACTAGTCCCACATCTGCACATAATAGACACATATCTGTCAAATACTCTAGTGCAAAAAAATGATATATATAAAAAACAACATAAAAATTACATATGTTTCACAAAAAAAATGATGCAAACTTACCCATCTCTCCTCGCTCCTCGCCACCAGGTACCAGTATCTCAGGGTCTCTCGCCAAATCAATCTCAGCATAAGGGTAATCCTCTATGATTGGGATCTGTCGCGACAACCAAGAAAAAAAGTTATCATCAAAAGACTCATTGGTCATTCCTCCCCCCTGTCATGGTAGTAACACTGCCCATCTACATATCACAGGAAGAGAAGCCTGATGTCCCCGTACCAAACCCAAAGTTCCTTTGAGTCCACAAACGACAGTCTACCAACTATCTCTTCATACAGTCCAACATTGTGGTGCTCCAATCAAAAATCTGTGCATTCAAGCAATGAATTGTACAGTTCATCTGTGCACGGGAAGCCTGATGCAAAGCGACAGACCCTGTAATCCACTTGATAAGAAACACTATAGCCTACAGTGTTAAGTCAGAGATCTTACTTATCGGTAGTTGCAAGCTCGTCCTGTCTGTACCTGCCTCATAGTAGAGTCCAATCAACTCTGGTATGTTATGTGACCCCGAGGGAAACATACAGAAGTTGACTAGTTCCCATCGCTAAGAGAGGCCAGTCAAAAAGTATATGTCCTCAGTCGTTGGCACCAGCGACTGCCCCTCTAGCATAAAGGCCTCTGCGTCAGGATGCCAATAATCAACCAAGGCATTCAATAGCCTAGGTTGTTCTCGCATAAAAGGACATGGGAATAATTTTAGCAGCCCACACTGCATTAAGGCAACAATAGCATTGGGGTATTCCCTGACCAACGCACTAATCTCCTCATGCTCTCTTTCCCTCTAGTGAACATACATCCTGCAAAAAACCAAGTTCAGGAGGGTTAACCCTTTCTTTCTAAAAATGTTTCCATTAAATAAAAGGTCTACGCGAGCTGTAATGATGACAGTCGCGTGTACACGTGTGCAATTTTTACTCTGCCTGAGTGTACACGCGGCCTGTCATTGGGTAGCCCACGTGGACCTAGGGCCGACCTTTTGAGGGTCGACGCCCCCCCAAAACATGAAATTAAATGCATAAAGAAATATTTAATTTGCAAGAGGAGAGAGTTTATACTTACTTGGTCGAAATAGATGGTCGTTTCGTCCACCAAATCTCTTGGAATAAATTCTTTTCACAAAGGGGCAGTTTTGGCTTTTAGTCAATTTATGAATTAACAATGGTGATAATGAGTTGCCAACTTCTATTTATAGAGGTTTTTGGCCCTTTTTTGTCAATTTTCAGCCCCTTTTGTCATTTTTTCTAAACTGAAACTCATTTAAGATGGTTTAGGAGTTTTCTCGAGATGATCACAGGAAATATTACTTTGGGTATTTGGAAAAAAAATTGAGAGTTGGGGCATTTTGAAGGTCCTTTGGTAAAAAGTCATTTTCTCTGACTCGTTGCATTTAACTCAGGATTTGACCTCCACTTTCTGCATCTTTATGTCTTTTCCGCTTTGCCATAGGATTGATCCCACCGAGTTGCGACAGGGAACCCTCATCACTTCTTTAGAAGTGTCGTGATTTTGTTGTGATTTGAAGTCACGTCTATCTGATGGTAGCTTACCCCTTTTTCGGTCCAGACGGTCAATTATACGAACAAAGGTATACTCTAGAGGATTCAGATCTCTAGAAGAGTATTCTCAGGTATAATTTTAACCCTTTTTCAGGCCTGAGGGACTAAATTTATGAAAAAGGAACCCCCACGGAGTCCATAGTTAAGCTCTTTTCAGACTCCCTAAAATTGAAAAGATCGTCGAGTGACCTTATTCTTTCACACTCATTAGAATGGTCCATAAGAACATTCCTGACGGAGTCCATAGTTAATATTTTTTCAGACTCCTTAAAAATGAAAAAAGCGTCGAGTGATCTTGTCTTTATCACACTCATTAAAATGGTTTTGAATAGATGTCTTGTCAGTGCTATTTTACCCCTTTTTCGAATTGACTAGAATACCTTCAAAAAAGGTACCCCATTGGAGTCTCCTTTTACATTTTTCAGACTCTCTAAATATGAAAAACCGTCGAGCTTGCCTTCTTTGGGCTCGTTAAACTTACATCGAAGGACATTACCATTATGTGTTTTGTTAACCTTATTTGAATACCTGCATCTTTGTTCTAATGTCGGCTCCATGTTGCTCTCAACTAAACCATCTGAAGCATGCCTTATACGCAAGCCCTGTAGCACTTTGCCTCTGCGTCTTGACAAGTTTGGCCCCATGAGGGATTTTTCCCAAGTGTCCTTACTTTGAACATCAGTATTGTCCTTGCACCTTGAACTCGTATGTTTGTGACACTCATCCCTCCTTTGTAACGTAACATTCTTTTATTCTTTTTCCAAAATTATTGAAAAAGACAAAAAAAATCAAATATACCCCAAAAAGAGGAAGAGAAAAATATTTTCTTTGTATTGGCATCACAATGAGTTGCCCTTGGATAAAGCACATCCTTACATTTGTTATTCAAGCCTTGGGATTTAATATGATCTTAGGAAGTTGTTCCCGCTACATTGAGTTGTGTCCTCCTCCGTTTTCTTATTCTTCCAAACATATGGAGATTTTGTGTTTCCTCTTGCCTCGTGAACTTATGTTAATTCTATGCTGCCTGAGTCTCATCATTTATCATGATATTGTCCAAGGGAATTTTTTCCAAGATTTAGTCGGCCCCTCTACAGTTTGTCTCTTACCCTCATGCTCATCCATCCCGAAACTCCAATCTAGTCTTTGTTCGAAATCAATGAAGCCTTCAGTCTGATCATCAAGATTCTCTAGTCCATGCATCGATGAGCCATCGAAGACCTCTGGTTAGTGAATTCGTACACTCATATTACACTCCTACCTGAGTTTTGAAGATTTTTAAGTTGTTGCTCGAGCTCTGAAGACCTCATCTCTAGGCATTAGGCCTTATCAGCTTCTAGAAAATGGATACTATACATGTATATATTTTTTATTTTGAGATGTAGATCGGTTGTTTATTTCTCGCGGATGCACTTTATATAGTTATATGACATGGATATACAATGTATTTGATTGGTAGCCATGATTTTATTTCATTCCGAGCATGGGTATGCCCACCTCAGTGAGACAATTGTTATTTTACAGATGGCACCTCCCGAATTCTGGTCCTTGGGCTCACTGGTTTGGTTTGGTCGAAGCTATGCCAACTTTTAAAGATGATGGAGAGACTGCAACTCTCTTTTTGTTCAACCAGATAATCGCAAGGTTCGGTGTCCCGAGAGAGATTGTCCCTGATCATGGAAGTCACTTTCATAACCAAATTATGACCGAATTAACATCAAATCTTGGGTTGTGGCAAGAACATCAGTCACCCTACTACCCCCAAGCAAATGGTCAGGTGGAAGTTGTAAATAAATCTCTTAAGACCATCCTACAATGAACGATCAATTCGTCCAAGTCAAATTGGCATTTGATGCTATACTCGACATTATGGGCTTACTGAACATCTGTTAAGATTGCAACCGGTTTCTCACCTTTTAAACTCGTTTACAGGCTGGAAGCAGTCTTGCCTATAGAATGCCAAATACCGTCCCTAAAGTTGTTTGTACAGTTACTGCCATACACTTCTCCACTAGAAGAGCGGTTATTATACTTGGAGTGGCTCAATGAGCAGCATTGTGATGCGGCCTTGGCCAACGAGGCTCACAAACAAAAAGTCAAGTGTCAGTATTATCGGTTCATTCATCCTTGGATTTTCTCTGAAGGAAACCTTGTCCTGGTCTATGACCAAGATAAGGACTCCCTGGGGGTAGGCAAATTCAAACCCATGTGGTTCATACCTTTCATCATAAAAGAGATTCTAAAAAAGGGTGCTTATCGTCTGGTATACTTTGAGGGAAATGCTTTGGCAGATCCTAGAAATGGGCTCTACCTCAAGAAGTATTACTCATAGGTAGGTCACCTTGGGTAACTTTTTGTAACATATGTATAGTATTTGTACTATTACTTTCTGGTTTCTTTTAGTTTTATGGTCGTGTCATTTTTTATGTTATCTTTTGTCACAGTGGCAAATGCCAAGTGAATCAGAGGTTTTCGTTGGGTACGTAGACGACACTACTCGGCACACTCATAGGCTTGCCTCCACAACTTGGGTAATTTTAACACCTCAGGGACAGTTATTATCTTCAGGAGGTATATGTTTAGGTGACACCACAAACAATGTCGCCGAATACAGTGCAGTTATTGAGTTGCTTCATGACGCCCTATCATTTGGTATCTCTCATCTCTAGGTCTATTTAGATGATCAGTTGGTTGTGTCTTAGTTAAATAGAGTCTACCATGTTCATGATCCAAATTTACACCGATGATTCCTTAGGGTACATCTCTTAGAACGAAGCTTTGATTATATTACATATTTTCATGTTCCTGGGAGATTAAACCAAGTTATAGATACTCTAGCTAATCAAATCTTAGACTGGAATCTCGCACACATATAAAAAGACATACACATGAACATGTAAATACATTTTTAAAGGAAAATATGATCCATAAGACATATAAAAGACATAAAAATCCATATATTAATAATCAGAGTACATAGGTGGACACAAGCGCCTAAAAAATATGACTAGTAATGAGTCATGGGGCTTATTCCCTCGAAAAATATATACAAGTAGTGCTCTCGGCACTTGAAAAGTCCAGACTAACTAAGGTCAGGCCCTGTGGGCCCNTCAGAGTACATAGGTGGACACAAGCGCCTAAAAAATATGACTAGTAATGAGTCATGGGGCTTATTCCCTCGAAAAATATATACAAGTAGTGCTCTCGGCACTTGAAAAGTCCAGACTAACTAAGGTCAGGCCCTGTGGGCCCTTTTGTAATGATCAACAACATTTTCCAAACGTCGAAAAAGTTGGACCCACGTCCATGGTGCCCCCACTACATGAGGCTGCATATATGGTGGCAGATCCTCAATCTCTGCCATGGGGACTGTGCGAGTGAGCGAGGTAAAATTCCTCTCAACTCGTCTCAAAACCCTCTCAGCCTCACCGGTTGGAAGCTCTCCTTCTACTGCTAATACCCCTGCGGTGGTGGGTGTGGCCCCTGGTCGAGGACGATGCATATTCCTTGCATAATCCACAGGTCGCACTAGTCCCACGTCTGCACATAATAGACACATATCTGTCAAATACTCTAGTGCAAAAAAATGATATATATAAAAAACGACATAAAAATTACATATGTTTCACAAAAACAATGATGCAAACTTACCCATCTCTCTTCGCTCCTCGCCACCAGGTACCAGTATCTCAGGGTCTCTCGCAAAATCAATTTTAGCATAAGGGTAATCCTCTATGACTGGGATCTGTCGTGACAACCAAGAAAAAAAGTTATCATCAAAGGACTCATTGGTCCTTCCTCCCCCCTGTCATGGTAGTAACACTACCCATCTGCATATCGCAGGAAGAGAAGCCTGATGTCCCCGTACCACCTCTCGAGGACTGAAACTGGGCACTCTTTCAAAGAAGAAAGAGAAAAGAATGGTTCCAAACACAAAGTTCCTCTGAGTCCACAAACGACAGTCTGCCAACTGTCTCTTCATACAGTCCAACATTGTGGTGCTCCAATCAAAAATCTGTGCATTCAAGCAATGAATTGGACATTTTATCTATGCACGGGAAGCCTGATGCAAAGCGACAGACCCTGTAATCCACCTGATAAGAAACACTATAGCCTGTAGTGCTAAGTCAGAGATCTTACTTATCGGTAGTTGCAAGCTCGTCCTGTCTGTACCTGCCTCATAGTAGAGTACAATCAACTCTGATATGTTATGCGACCCCGAGGGAAACATACAGAAGTTGACTAGTTCCCCTCACTAAGAGAGGCCAGTCAAAAAGTATATGTCCTCAGTCGTTGGCACTAGCGACTGCCTCTTTAGCATAAAGGCCTCTGCGTCAGGATGCCAATAATCAACCAAGGCATTTAGTATCCTAGGTTTTTCTCGCATAAAAGGACATGGGAATAATTTTAGCAGCCCACACTGCATTAACGCAACAATAGCATTGTGGTCTTCCCTGACCAACGCACTAATCTCCTCATGCTCTCTTTCCCTCTAGTGAACATACATCCTGCAAAAAACCAAGTTCAGGAGGGTTAACCCTTTCTTTCTAAAAATGTTTCCATTAAATAAAAGGTCCACGCGAGCTGTAATGATGACAGTCGTGTGTACACGTGTGCAGTTTTTACTCTGCCCGAGTGTACATGCGACCTATCATTGGGCAGACCACGTGGACCTAGGGCCGACCTTTTGAGGGTTGACGCCCCCCAAAAACATGAAATTAAATGCATAAAGAAATATTTAATTTGCAAGAGGAGAGAGTTTATACTTACTTGGTCCAAATAGATGGTCGTTTCATCCACCAAAGCTCTTGGAATAAATTCTTTTCACAAAGGGGCAGTATTGGCTTTTAGTCAATTTATGAATTAACAATGGTGATAATGAGTTGCCAACTTCTATTTATAGAGGTTTTTGGCCCTTTTTTGTCAATTTTCGACCCCTTTTGTCATTTTTTCTAAACTGAAACTCATTTAAGATGGTTTAGGAGTTTTCTCGGGATGATCACGGGAAATATTACTTTGGGTATTTGGAAAAAAAATTGAGAGTTGGGGCATTTTGAAGGTCCTTTGGTAAAAAGTCATTTTCTCTGACTCGTTGCATTTAAGTCAGGATTCCACCTCCACTTTCTGCATCTTGATGTCTTTTCCGCTTTGCCATAGGATTGATCCCACCGAGTTGCGACAGGGAACCCTCATCACTGCTTTAGAAGTGTCGTGATTTTGTTGTGATTTGAAGTCACGTCTATCCGACAGTAGCTTACCCCTTTTTCGGTCCAGACGGTCAACTATACGAACAAAGGTATACTCTAGAGGATTCGGATCTCTAGAAGAGTATTCTCAGGTATAATTTTAACCCTTTTTCAGGCCTGACGGACTAAATTTATGAAAAAGGAACCCCCACGGAGTCCATAGTTAAGCTCTTTTCAGACTCCCTAAAGTTGAAAAGATCGTCAAGTGACCTTATTCTTTCACACTCATTAAAATGGTCCATAAGAACATTCCTGACGGAGTCCATAGTTAATCTTTTTTCAGACTCCTTAAAAATGAAAAAATCGTCGAGTGATCTTGTCTTTATCACACTCATTAAAATGGTTTTGAATAGATGTCTTGTCAGTGCTATTTTACCCCTTTTTCGAATTGACTAGAATACCTTCAAAAAAGGTACCCCATTGGAGTCTCCTTTTACGTTTTTCAGACTCTCTAAATATGAAAAACCGTCGAGCTTGCCTTCTCTGGGCTCGTTAAACTTACATTGAAGGACATTACCATTGTGTGTTTTGTTAACCGCATTTGCATACCTGCATATTTGTTCTAATGTCGGCTCCATGTTGCTCTCAACTAAACCATCTGAAGCATGCCTTATACGTAATCCCTGTAGCACTTTGCCTCTGCGTCTTGACACGTTTGGCCCCAGGAGGGATTTTTCCCAAGTGTCCTTACTTTGAACATCAGTATTGTACTTGCGCCTTGAACTCATATGTTTGTGACACTCATCCCTCCTTTGTAACGTAACATTCTTTTATTCTTTTTCCAAAATTATTGAAAAAGACAAAAAAAATCAAATATACCCCAAAAAGAGGAAGAGAAAAATATTTTCTTTGTATTGGCATCACAATGAGTTGCCCTTGGATAAAGCACATCCTTACGTTTGTTAGTCAAGCCTTGGGATTTAATATGATATTAGGAAATTGATCCCGCTACATTGAGTTGTGTCCTCCTCCGTTTTCTTATTCTTCCAAACATATGGAGATTTTGTGTTTCCTCCTGCCTCGTGAACTTATGTTAATTCTATGCTTCCTGAGTATCATCATTTATCATTCTATTGTCCAAGGGAATTTTTTCCAAGCTTGATTCGGCCCCTCTGCAGTTTGTCTCTTGCCCTCATGCTCATCCATCCCGAAACTCCAATCTAGTCTTTGTTCGAAATCAATGAAGCCTTCAGTCTGATCATCAAGATTATCTAGTGCATGGATCGATGAGCCATCGAAGACCTCTGGTTAGTGAAGTCGTACACTCATATTACACTCCTACCTGAGTTTTGAAGATTTTGAAGTTGTTGCTCGAGCTATGAAGACCTCATCTCTAGCCATTAGGCCTTATCAGCTTCTAGAAAATGGATACTATACATGTATATATTTTTGATTTTGAGATGTAGATCGGTTGTTTATTTCTCGCGGATACACTTTATATAGTTATATGACATGGATATACAATGTATTTGATTGGTAGCCATGATTTTATTTCATTCCGAGCATGGGTATGCCCGCCTCAGTGAGACAATTGTTATTTTACAGATGGCACCTCCCGAATTCTGGTCCTTGGGCTCACTGGTTTGGTACGTTGATAAAGATTGGTAATGTATTTCATCCATCAGATGCTCTTCTAACCTCACACATTAGGGGGAATCAGTTATAACCCTAATCTGCACCAAACATACTTACCTGACATTAGGTCATCCCATATGCCTTCTTTGTCAAGCCAGTACTGAACAACTCTAGTTAAAAAACCCTCTTTATAAAGGCCCACATGCCCTGCTCCATTACTGCAAGCGTGTACACACTAGCTTCTCCAGTACATCCCGCGTGTACCTACAAAAGCAGGAAAAAAGGAAAGTTGATGACGGAACACAAAACTTTGGGAAAGTTAACTAAACCTTTCAACCATGCATGGCCGATCATTTGACCAAATACCTAGCTCCTTCTAGCCTATAAAAGAAGGGGTAAGGGTCCCATTTGAAAGGAGGAAAATCATAGTAAAGAG
>SNQJ01S0057341.1:32755-43530 GCA_010110895.2 Picea sitchensis
TTCTAGCCTATAAAAGAAGGGGTAAGGGTCCCATTTGAAAGGAGGAAAATCATAGTAAAGAGACTATACCCAATTGATCATTCCCCTTGTCCCAACCTTTATCCATCCTTGTGCAAAGAGAAGTATAGAGAAAAGCAGTTGGACGATAGTTGAAGAGGAGCCTAGGACCAGTTTCGTGGAGCAGTGGTCGACTTCATCATTGTAAGTTTCTTTAGTGAAGTTAATAATAAAGAAGTACTTTTCCCATCCCACCATATGAGGTTTTAATTGTTTATTGTGTACATGTTGATTAAATCTCTAACCCATTAATCCATAGATCAAATGCATGTGGAGTTCTTTCTTTGTCTTTTGTGAATGCAGGTCAGCCTTTGGAGGAGATTTGCAGTCAAAGAGAGACCAAGCATGAAGAAGGATCGGTATCAAACACCAGAAATAAGGTATGTTCACTTGATCTTCTTAACTATGTATTATTTAAGAATAATGGGGATTAGGTTCGGGATGATGGTAAAAAGTAGGAATCTTTAGGTCTTTTCTGCATGCATGATAAAACCCTAAGTGCAAGTCTATAGGAGGGATTCCCACCCACAACAATGCCCTCACTTGAGGAATTTGAAGAGAATCAATGTCACTGAACTCATGTTCACTCTCTTTCCACTCTATCATGGATAAATGATCATTGAAATATGAAAATACAAACATTTAAACATCTTTAGTCAATTTTTTATGGAAGAAAGTTGTTTCTATTTATCCCAAAAGACAAAAGATTTTTGAGTTATTCATCTAGTGCTCACTCAAAAATTCCTACAAAGAGTTAACGCTCCCTAAGAATGTGCACCAAGGTGCTGAAATCTCGATCGGTGCTCCCCTTAGCGCTTTGAGGGAGCGTCGATCTGGTTCGACGCCTAGGGATTCCTAAGGAGCCCAAAATGCTCAAAATATAAGCTAAAACACAGAATAAAACCATAAAAATGATGAGAAAGGAAAGATGACCAACCTAGATTGGACAGAACTAGAAATTATCAATCACAACTTCTATAGTCACAGCTCGAAAAATGCCTCCCAAAGGTGGAAAATTCCAAATGTAGAGGCGTTTGGTAAAACTCAAATGGTAAATGAATTTTTTGACCTATTTCACTATTGGATAGGTTTAATTTTTTCTATTTCTCCTTAATATAAAGTCATTTTTGGGTTTTTAATCTTTTTTCAAGAAGTTACTAATGCTTTGGTCCCAAAACTGTGTGTATTTACAGGATTTCAAGCAACATCTTTTCGACAACCTTATGACACCGACGAGCATAATCATTGTTTTTTCTCGCGCTTGAAAAAACATGAGAATGTAACCGAGTATACTTTTATCACTTTTTCGGACTCGTAAAGGTTATACGAAAAAAGGAAACCCCCAGAGTCATATTTAATCTCTTTCCAGACTCTCTAAATATGAAAATATCATCAAGTGATCTTGCTTCCTTTCACGCTCGTTAAAATGTCTCGAATGGGTGTTTCCCGAGTAGAAGTTTATCACTTTTTCAGACCTTGGAAACTAAAATTATGAAAAAGGACAAACTTGGAGTCGCCTTTAAGTTATTTTTAGACTCTCTAAACATGAAAAACCACCGATTTTTCCTTCTTTGGACTCGCTAAATCACACATTGAAGGGCCCATATAGGACCAAACCCTTACTTCTCCCAGTTTGTTAAACAAAGGAAGAGGAACTTACCGAAGGTGAGTTATATCGAGCATGTGTTATCCTCCTCGATATCATTAAAATAAAAATAGGTAATCGTCTATCTGTATGGGGGAAAATATTGAAGGAAGTAGGTCAAGTTGTCTTTGAGAATTGTTACAAGTAACTCTTGCAGTCTCCCTTGAACACGACGCTTGTTTTTAATTGCATATTGAATACTTGGATAATCTGCTAAACCTATGCATTGAACCAATCCTATGATTCTTTCCATTCCTTTGGGTCATTTGACGAATGTCACAACGTCCTATGTATTATGTTTTGGTCCACACGTTGTGCTTCCAAGTCTCATGTCATGCCTCAGTGTTCAAGGGAAGTATATGCCTCGAGATTCAACCATCACAAATTTCCAGTTTCAATACCCCTGACAGTCCATACTCATTCGATTCACCATATTACATCTATTTCCTATGTCAATTTCATGTCAATGATGGGGGATACATGAAGGCCCTCCTTGGGTTTGAAACACATGATAACATTTGTTTGATGGTTGTTTATATCTTCTACCAGGTTCTCCGACTCCATACCCTTGCTTCAAAAAATCTACAAAGCATTTCCGTCATCAAATTTCATCTTCTGACTTCACACTTTGCAGGGCAATTTGTTACACGTCAAAATTCCTCACTTCGATAATGTCACATTATCATTGTCACAAGTGTCGCAAGTGTCACACTTTTGTCACAAGTGTTGTACATGTCGCATTTTCATTTTTCATATGTCACATTGCAAAAGACACCATGGAAACACTTGATACATCCTCTAGAACATGTTGGAAGGAGAAACCACATCATTTGAAAAACTAAACAAAATGTTTTACCTTGAAAATTGGTCATCTTAACGAAATTTTGGAAGATCAACGCTCCCCTGCTCATATGCAGGGAGCGCTAGCACTTTCTGTCCATATAGCAGGGAGTGTTTCAACACTCTGTTTCCCATTCTAAGGGAGCCCCGATTAGTTGATAGAATCATAGGAAGAAATCCCCATTTCCTCTAAGGACATATAGAGATGATTCGAGTTGGTTTGGCTTGAATCCAATCTTTAGGCTGCATCTAAGGGAGAATTTTGCAGTATTAGACACAAACTTGCGGTGTTGTTTTGGTGGAGCAGTAGTCGGAACTACCTCTGGTATCCTATAGATTTGACCTCCCAGAGTAATAATGACACTACGACCCATGGGGTCTAAACTCATAGGCAACATGATGTTTCAACATATATGGTTGGCCCAAAACAACATCACATAAATCAAGAGGGTCAATATCACACACTACCTCATCCTAGAAGGGATGGATTCCATAGGACAAGAGACATTGTTGGATGACGTGAAGATATCATCCCTGGTGAAGCCACCCGATGTTGTATGGTTTTGGGTGTGGTGTTGTTGACAACCCCAAATATTTGATGACCTTAGCTAAGATGAAGTTCTGCTGGCTGTCGTTATCAACAATGAAATGAAATGGGGTCCCCTTCACCCACATCTATGAATGGAAGAAGCGCTCCCCCTCTTCAGTATCTTCTGGTTCTTCTAGCTGAATTGTTGTGGTAATGACAATAGCAGTGGGGCATGCGTCAATGTTCTATATGTTTTCAATATTTTCTGGATCGAATTCTGAATCAGGATTCATCTTTGTGTCTTTGACCTCAAACACAAACGACTGTTTTGACCGATATTCATCGGTGTTATGCCAAGGTTTTTTTGGAAGTCACGCCACTTCCCAGTGTCATTCTTCATCTTTACTTTACCCTTTTTTTCCTGTGTCTTGAATTAGTTTTCTAGAGCCTGTTGGTTAGGGTCATCTTTATAGTGTTTTGTTTGTTGCAGATTTGTATACCCAAATTCCCATTTGTTATGGTGCCTAAATTTTTTCTCTATTTTGATAGCATATCGATAGACAACTCCCAATGATGAGATGTTTAGTAAATCCATTTCAGTTTGGATGTACCTATGCAAAGCCCCATGGTATTTCAGAACCAGATGTCACTTGGAGTCTTTGATGCCCAAATTGGTGTGCAAGGTATGGAAATTATTTGTGAACTCCGACACTATTTGGATATTATGTTTCCGCAGTGTGGTCCATCTCATGTACTGGTATTCATAGTTATCAATAAGATAGTACTTTTCTTTGACCACATCCACAAAAAAATCCCAAGTGGGCTCAGACCCATATGTTCTAGATTCCTCTATGGAACTTTGCTCCCAGTAAGTTTCCCACCAATGTTTGACATGGGGAAGAGCCTTGAGGAGTGTGAAGGTGATCTTTTCCTTGTCGAATTTTTTTTGAACAGAGAAATAACCTTCTAATACATTTAACCATTTTTCTAGGGAATCCACATCTATCTGACCTTCAAATATGGGAATATCAAAATCAACTTGTACCTTAAAGGGAGAGGTTCCTCCAAAATGTTTGCTTGATGAAGATGTGCATGTTGCTATTGGCAGGTGTTGAAGGATGTGTTGAAAATTCTCCATCATTTCGTGCCTCTATCGCGCGAGAGCTTGCTCAAGCAATAGGTTAATAGAATCTTCTTCTCCATATTTTCTACCTCCATTGAGGGTTTCTTGGGTGTGTGAGAGTGATTTTCCTAAAGAGAGACAAACTCGATACCCAACTGGCTATACTCAAACCTCGTTGGGGACATGCATTGAAAAAAAATCAAGAGAAGCCTGCCTTGATACCACTGATCCAGATTATTTTCAGAACAAAATGAAATAAGAGATATTACAATGAAATACTCATGAAAATTTCTAGAAACAAAGAAGTACAACAATAATGTATTTCTATTAATGAAATAATTGTAAAGATACTGTAAAAATACAAAGTGCAAGACTCGCTAGAATGGTGAAAACTTTATCTCTGAAAAGAGATGTGACAGCTACACTCATTCGCCAAAAGATGATTAAAATGAGGCTTTGAAGGAATTTTTATGATAAACATGAATGCCAAAACCCTAGACATCCAAAAACCTAACCCTAGGAGATGAAATGCCAAAAGTCATGTGAGCCCCGTTTGGGTAAGTTAGTACATTAACTTCCCGAGGTCGTAACTTTTTCATACGATCTTTGTTTTAGGTGCGTGATAGCCCCCTGGAAAGGTATTTTAGAGAAATACTCATTATGTCGTCAAAATCTAACTTTTTCTATAGTTTGACTATGTCACACCAAAATAACATTTTTTAGGGACCCAAAACAACCCTTGAAGTACAGAAATATGTGTTGACATGAAAACATACAAAATAAGCCAGTCAGATTAGGTGGGAGGCCACCAGTACCCACCTGGAAGATGTTGAGGGATTCATACAACCCCAGAAGTGTAGAACCCACAATTACAAATAAGTACAGAAGAATGTGTTGAACTAAAAACTAACAAGAGGAGCCAGTTGGAATAGGTGGGTGGTCACCAATATCCACCTGGATCGTCACTCCATTTAAGTTGTGTCATTTGAAGGAGTACATCATTTCCTTTCCTCTAACAAATATAATCATATTGAATATGGAGCATTTTATTTCAAAGTTTGATATAGAGGCCCCCTAGTACCTTAGTACTTGTAGTCATTATTGGAAGGTGTCGTCACATTCGCCAATCAGTTTTCATTAATCCCCCTTGATTGGATGATTTAGTATGCAATTCTCAACTTCAACACATTTATTCGCATTTTAAGGGGATTGTATACTATGTACCTTGGTCCTCAATTTCATCACCAGTGGGATACCTTGTATCTAGAAATGATTTAAATTATTGGTTACTGACAAAAAAGTTTCTCCCATGTTCAACTTTGACATATATATCCACATGGTGTCCATTTTTACATAATGATGATTGAATACCATGGGAAGATATTACATCCTCCATTGATGTCATTTGTCCAAATATTGATATATCAAACCTAGTTCAACATGGATATATGTCGAGATATATTTATGCCTCATATCCTTGGTTAGAAACAACCTTTACAATCCAGTGATTGAGCTACCTCTAATTGTTAAGTTTTGGTCTATCTTGATTTGATCTACCTTGGCATGGATCCATTGTGTATTCCTCTTGGCCATGATAAAATATATATCATAAATGGATCCACTTTGTATATTTTCATGGCCATGATTTCACATCTATATATCACGTGAATTCATAATTTAATCAATTTGGTGGTCATGCTTAAATTTTACCTGGTCATGCTTAAATTTTACTTGGTCATGCTTAACTTTTACCTGGACTTGGGTATATTTTCCTTAGGAAAGATAGTTTTATCACACTAAACTTTGTTGTGTTTTGTAGATGTTATTTTGATCTCACACTTGCAATGACTTTTCACATTATTATTTGAAATCCTCCTTTTTAGAGAAATTGGATAATGCATTTTATCCATCCGAGCTCAGTCGTATTAACCCCACACATTAGGGTCCATTTAATATCACCTTAATTTAGTCATACCTATACCAAATCAAGGGTTTGTTTCAAATACCCTTGCATTTATACCTCTTGCAACCTTCCCTATGCTTCCGAAGAATAATTTTAATCCTAATTTACCATTTTTCAAGTCTTAAACCTCATTTATTTTTTTTATTTTTTGGCATCCTGAGCATTGGCTCTCTTCATGAAACCTAGGCCCAAGTTAATATAGGTGCTAATTTAAACCTAATATCCACATTCAACCCATTCAAAACTCAAAAATATAATAGAAATCCATAAAATACAGGTTTTGAGTAGGGGTAATAGAATTGTGGCATGTGTCAGTATCCTCTATAGTTATGCCAAAAAATGAATCCTCCTCATAACCATGTTTTTCCCATATAAATAGAAGTCATGAGAGTGGAGGAAAGGACCTTCTCTCTACTTGAGAAATGTATTTTCATAATTATTCCTTACTATGAAGCTATGATTTGAAAAGGATCCATTTTTATATGATATCCCAAGATGAAGATGTTGTAGCCTTTAAATGAGGATTGGAGGCTAAGGAGATACAGTGGGAAGGAACGCATATTGAGGCTAGGAGGTCATTGATGAACACAACAAGTATACATTATATGTTTTATTTTGAAATTAATGAAGACCTCTCTTCCACCCCCTGCACCCCCATCCACCCAAAATTTTGATTCTATAATTAGATATGAAGTTTAGTCTTGATCATTTGTGCTATGCTATTTCCATTAATTAGAATTCATATGTATAAATTATGTCTAGGTTTTGTTTCAATCTGCAAGTTTGATAAGTAGGATAGTTTCATGAAAGGAAAGTAATTTTCTTGGAAAGAGTAACTTTTATTGGTTGTGGATATATTTGCAAGTGTTATTTGATATTGTTGATGTTGGTTTGTTCCTCCTAATGTTGGTCCAACTATTTTTGTGGAAAAAATTCTCTAGGAGCACTTCTAGTGTTACATTTCTTTCCTCTCCTTTTCACTTGATACTTGTTTTATTGGTATGAAATAAAATTAAAAGTGAATAGCATAGAACTTGTATCTTACTTCTATCTACAATTTACCAACCAACTATTGAGGATGGTTTTTCACTTGTGTGCACAAAAATTCATGTAACAATTCCCTATATGGTATCAAGCAGGAACCTAAGGCATGGTATTCCAAGATTTTAAGATAGTTTTAGGATAAATGACTAGTAAAGGGTTCTCATGTTCTTGATTTTTATATCATAAATTTAGTTCATGGCATTATCATTATGGCTTTGTATGTTTATGACTTGATATCCACTAAAAACAATCTCATGTTATTTCAACATTTCAAATCATCTATGATTTCAAAGTTTGATATGAGAAGTATATGAGAGTTGCATTACTTTCTTGGTATTGTATTTTGGAAAAGAGGTGATAGTATTTTCATGTCACAATCAAGGTATGCAATGGATATTTTTCATAGGTTTAATATGGATGTTTGCAAGACAATTGAGATTGGGTTGAATTTAAGAAAAAAGGAAGACTCCAATTCAATTGATTTGGCACTATATTGACAATTGATTGAAGGTTTGATCTACTTGAATACTACTCTACTAGATATTTAATTTGCAACCAATTTGGTATCTAGATTTATGGAAAGACCTAAGGTAGATCATTTTATGGAAGCTAATGAAATCCTTGGATATATCAATGATACAATAAGTTATGGACTAATTATACATCATTGGAAGAATTCATATTGGTTGCCTACATATTGGGTAGGGTACATGTTGATGATAGGAAGTTAATGCCAACATATAAATTAAGTATGGTTTAACAATAGTTTCATGGTGTACCTAAAAGAAACCTACAATGTATTTTTCTATATCACAATACTAGTACAAAGTAGTAGTTACATCAATATGTGAGGAAATTTGTTTGAGCATTATCTTAGATGATCCACAACAATAAAAATAAGGTGTGACTCAATTGTAAGGTGATAATCAAAGTACTATCCAAATGACCAAGAATTATTTTTTCATGGTAGGATGAAACATATTCACATCCAACATTAGATAGTTGGTATGTTAGGGACTTCTCAATGTACTTCATTATAGCATATATAAACACAAAAACACTACAAAAGGATAAATTCTATAGGTCCAAAGATGCACTCAAAGTCTTCCCAAATGGTAATTATGGGGAATAAATGTGGGATAATTCCCATTTCTCATTCTAGCAATGTGATCAATCATGTTCTATTCTAGAGACATCCATGGAATTATATAATGTAGGCATATAGTTGTACAAATTTATACATGAATATAAAATTGTGTAATCTAATCCACTTGAGCAAATATATTTAGACGTGTCTATGATAAAAGTTCAAGGCCATATCTTGGCATGATTTAATTTGTGCATTTTTTTTCTATTAAATGTGAGTGGATCATTCTACTTGGTCATCTCATCATTTAATATCCATAAGGGGTATCATATGTTATAAATGTGTATGTGTATCATATGGTGTAGTGATTTGTTGAAGATAATATGATTTCTTCATACTTATCATTTGTTTGTGATAAATAAGCTCTCTAGATAAGCATCACACTTAGTCCTAATGTCATACTAGGGTAATCATTTTTGCATCTTATGTTTGTTTCCTCTTAGGTTTTTAGAACTATCTGTTGGACACACCGACCACACTGAGAAGGGGGGTGAATCAGTGTAGGGCTCTTTTTCAACTTCCCTTCACAAAAAATCCTTAGTTTGCAATCACCATTTACTCATCACTTATTACTGTCATTTATAACCAGTTCTATGTGAACATATATCAGCAACAAATAACACCAACATATATCATCAATAATCCATCACCACAAAGAACACAAGATGTATGTACAAATTTATTTTTATTATGGACTACAATCCTTGGGTTTATCAACAACAACTGAATAGAGTATCAACTCCACAAGAGCACCATCTTTGCAATGCAAGACTCAAATTACACAACTCAACACCAACTGAGAAGAGGATTTGATCTTCAACAGATATCGATCTGTCAATAGGTACGCAACCTATTAGTAGTGTAGAACATGTATGTACATACCCTACAAGTAGTACAACCCGCATATGTATGCGGCCTATCTGTACTGCATCATGTGTATGCCTTATGAACAACTAGGGTTTTCTCTCCTTGAAAAACTCAGATCCTCTGTAGCCTTCAGTCACATCCACTTATGCCTTTCACTGTCCAATATGTACCATAACCAATCACAACACATATATGCTCTCCAAAAACTTACTCATGCTCCTCAACCATACACTATGAATGTTACTTAATCATGTATAAGCAACTAGTATACTATGGAAACCATATCAGTACTGAAACATAAGATTTTTTCTCACTCTATCAATCAACCAACATAAACCATATCATAACATCCATACCAAGAATTCCTTAAGTATTCACCATACCATAAGCAAAAGTATCCATCAAAACAATCATGTAATCATACCATAACTTCTATGGCAGAACTGAGCCCACAAAATGCAGATCTAGAACTTGCTTCAGACTTCAGAAACCTGGCATCAACTCACACTCAAGTCTCCATGAATTTCTCCAACTGTATGTGCTCTGATCTCCTTCAGCCTGCATTTGTACGGATTCTTCCTCACTGTAGCCTGCATATGTACACGCTCTGGCTCACTGTAGCCCGCGTGCTCCTTTAGAAACTAGGGTTTCTGAACTTCTGAAACTTTCATCGTCAAGATATCAGACTTACAAAAAATTTAATCCGTCCATGAGAAATTGCAATCACTCTCTTACTCAAAATAGATCTTCAATATATGCTCAAGAGAGGTGTTCTTACAAGAGACCCTTGCCTCTTATTTATACTCTCCAAGAAGCTTCCTTTAGAAGCATCCACTTACCCACTTTGTCCACATATCCACTTTATCCACATAACCATTTTGTCCACATGGCCACCTTTATCCAACTTTGTCCACTTAGCCACTTTTTTCACATAGCCACTTGTCCATTTAACCCTCTTTCCTTATTTTTAGAGTTAATCCATTTATAAACACTTTCCATAATTAGAAATTTCTCCATTAACTTTATTATTTAAATAATCCTCTTTGACTTCATTACTTCACTTTATTATTTAAATAATTTCTTCTTTGTAAGCACTTTGACTTATTTGACCTTTTGGGGCTTCTAGCCAACACATGAGGGTCCTCCAACTTCGTAAGTCCATAACTCTCAAACCATGAGGAGTTATGTGACGTTCCACACACCACTGGAAATGGTATGACAAGAATTATCCATCTAGGATAGTTTCACTGAAAAATTCACTGATCTTTATCTCATTATTCCATAATTAAGAATGGGTTCTCTAACCATACTTATAGGATAACTCAACCACAAAGAGTCTTCTCATGAGGGATTTCACCATAAGGGGACCACTTTGGAGTTCATCCATTTGTACTTCCTATCAACCATGACAAGACAATAATGAGTTATCTTGCAATGATTCACATCTTGCCTTCTTTTCTGATAGTTGATGTTTCAAAATCTCTTCGATTTTCTTTGCCTCTTCCAATTCTACTTTTAGTAGGACAAGATCTTCATCAAGTTCTTTACTGTCTTTCTCGA
>SNQJ01S0057341.1:43540-68006 GCA_010110895.2 Picea sitchensis
TCTAATGCTGAATAATAATACAATGTACAAAGGAGGGTGCCTATATTCCGTTTTTCCTCTCGAAAGTAAACTGTCTAATCTACAGTTAATTATTCTATCTACTTGCATTTAAATCTGATAAATGCCTCAGCTACCTAAGGACGAGAGCTTATCTGCTCAAGGTCCATTACAATGTACAAGTGCGCTTCATCACATCAACGTATTAATGTTTGGCGCAGCCATATTACAATGTTTCAAAATTTGAATGCTGGCGCTGTCCAGCTGTTCCTTTGCCTCCACGCGCTGGCTCGCTTGATCAAGATGTGGATGCTCCTGCATCAACATTCTTCAGGCATATTCCTCTCCACTCCCACCTCTTCTTGAGATGCTGACATTGTTTTTGAGTAAAGGAAAGTACCTCCTTTTGGAGCTTCAGGGACACTGGATGCCAATAAGAAAGAGTCCCATGCACGCTAGGGCTCAGACCTAACACTCTGGCTACCTCAAAAAACCTGTCCCTTGTTAAAGGGGGATCCCATAGCGCAACAATGTATCGGCTTAGATGACTGTGGATGAGTAAATAACTACGACACAAATTTTCACCAAAAATAGACTTGCTAGACCAGTGTTAACGATGTATGAACTCGGTTGCTGCATAAAATTCCCCACATGAACCCCTAGAATTTATAGTGGAACGAGGAAGCAAAAAAAAATGTGCCAAAGGACACTCACGCCTCACAACAGGATGTCTTGAAGAGTTAACGCGTCACAACTACTCAACTGATGCAATCCAGAATGTATGAAATGTCCTCGATTGGAGTTGCAAGGAATATATGGTACGATCATTCTAATCTCTTTAAATTCTCCAAATTCCATTATTAACGAATGATAGTTTACACACATGGTGATACGACTTCTAGAGGAACTACTCGCTTCAACCTGAGGCATTTAATGAATTCATTATCACGGTATCCAACCTTTTGGGAGCGTACACGCACACGTTCGACTCTGACATCCTTTCCCCAGCCCCAAGGGTCAAGCGGCTACTATGACGATTCCAATGCTCATATCCGTTGTACCTAATTTTCCACATTGTCATGTGATGACGTAACTCATTTAGACTGTAGAACAATGAATACACAGACAAGGACACCACTGGTCATCCAAATGGGTGATTGGGATCACGTAAGTATTAAACGATCGAGACTAATGAAATCCATAGGTACGCATCGGTCTATTCTGGTTTTTTTTTTTTTTGTTCATATCTTACTATGTGTTATCTAATCGCTAAACTACCTCAACTCTGATTACAGGAAATATCCTCTCGACTACCAAACCAATTTTGCTGTGTGACCTCACTGAAGAAATCGAAAGAAATATCGAAGCAAAATCAACATAGCAATAAAGGATATCAGACTCCCCGAGTTCGGTACCCCGACAACTTCGACGACCTGAGCAACATAGTGAAGTCGCATGCCAAACAAGATTCGCTATGGACCAAATAACTCACAAAGATGACCAACGCAAGACTAGGGCAAGTGAAACGATTTGCAGAACACCTGATTAGAGCCCGAACCATGCTTCAGTAGTTGGAATCCAGTATAGTAAAGTACCGGGCACATGCAGTGGACATCAAGGGAATATATGGAGCTTCGATGGAACAACACATATTTCCATGGGCCCAAACTTGTGATGAACTATTTACCAGCTGGTCCGAATATGAGAGAACTCACCCTTTTCAAGAGATATCTCATATTGACTATTAAAGAGACTATTAGAAGATGACGCCACGTGGCGACTTTTTTTTCTTAAACTACACTTAGCCGTTAATGTCAGTTAAACTTTATATTATAAATAAAGACATCAACCAATTAGTGAAGGGTCGATGGTCATTGTAAGAACTCTTTCTTTCTGGTTGTTAAGAATTATTTTGAAGCTGCTATGAATTGAGAAGTCCTTCTAGACCAAAGACAAACTATTTTAATCAAATGCATGTGATTGGACTTGGAGAAGAACTACTTCCTATCCCATTTCATAAATAATGAAGTAATGAGTAAGAGCAATTAATTATGTTGTTAAGTTATCTGGTGCAATGTTTTGATGTTCTTGGCTTTAATGATGAAAATGAATCATTGTGTTATTATGTGATGAGTGGTTATGGTAGATGAATTATTTTTCTTTCTATTATCTTATTACATATGTACTTTGTTTATGATAATTAGCTTCTCAGACAGTAATTGGATGCTCACATGGTTGATGTATTAGTACTAGGCCTGTGGTATAGAATCATTGTCTACATGTTTGAGCAGTGGGTTATCCCAAGCTCAACCTCTTCCCTAGTAGTTAAAACTTAATCCTATTTGTTGTCAAGTTGGTTTATACTGTATTTCCTCTCTTATACCAGTCCCACCCAAGAGAAAATACATAAGAGAATAGTCCTAACTGAAGGAAGAGCCTTCAAAATAAAACACAAATCCCATCGATAATTTGGTCGATCGCAAGATTTGGAGAACCATTCCATACTTAAACGATGCTGAGTCTAATTGGGCCTCGGTGGTGGGTTTGTTTCCTACTATTGAAATAAGGGATTTGAGACCCATCAACATAATTGGTGCTAGAAGGAGGGCCTGAGAATGAATGGTTGAATATATATTTTATACAACATTTCAAACAACCTACAGATTCGTAACAACCCACATGCATGGCTAGTCATTGACAAGACATCCCACACACGTTGAGTACTCCCAAAGAGGGTGACTCACCCTAGCCCAAGGAAGAACCTTTTCACCATGAAATACCTTACACCCTTCTTCACAAGGAAGTAAATCAATTCAGGAGAATCACAAGAGCCTACGCCTTGCAGATCGGTGCATTGTGCTTAGATCCCATACTTCCTCGAAGAAAAAAACAAATTAGACCAGTGGTTATCACTCCCGACGAGGTTTTCATACACTCTATAGAAGACTTGATAGATTTTGCGATTATCGAAATCCAAGAACCTCTTGATTTGATACCCGAAACACCAGCCAACAACATCTTTGAACTGAACGATTTCTTGGAAGAAGAGGAGTTTAACTCAAATCCTGAAGATATAGAAGGAAACAATGACCATAATGCTGAAAGGGGGAACTTGCCTATGAACAATCAACCCTGGTTAGCCAGAGACGCTTTGGCCCTCTTGGGACCAGTCCAGAACCTTCCCTGGCATCCAGAGAAGTTGTTGCCTAAGTTTGATCTCGAAACCTCTGGATTACCTGAAGATCATATCAAGAAATTCATACCCACAATCAGACTTATGAATGTTCAACATGAGGACATAGTCTGCAGACTTTTCCCCTACACGTTTGAAAATTCAGCTTCCACATGGTATTTCAATATGCCAATAGGATCTATAGCCAACTGGACCAAGTTCTAGAAATATTTTCTAGATAGGTTTGCAGAGGAAACTACTACGGGAGCTCTGATGGTTGAGTTGTTCACAACCACCATGATTCTGAAAGAAAAGGTTAAATATTTCAATCAAAGATTCACAACCATATTAAACAAATTTCAGCCCGTGGCAAGACCAACTCAGGAGTTGCAAATCGAGGTTTATGCTAACGCGCTCCCAGCTTCTATTTCTATGTTTGTAAAAGGAGTCACTAAGAAAACCTTGGCGGAAAATTTTGAAGAGTCCAAGACGATAGAATTCCATATGAAAGGATGTAAAGAAGGCTAGGCTTCCCTAGTAAAGAAAGAAGCCCAAGCCCCTCCCAGGAGAGGACTCCTTTTGACTAGACCGTCAGGGAAACCAACTAAACAAACTCCCAACAAAGGTATGGGGGATATAGAGGATCTACAATGCATGGCTAATAAATTATCAAACAAGATCATAGACATGAAGAGAAATGCAAGAGAGGGAAACCTAGGCTAGAGGCCCTATAAGCCTTTCTTTAAAAGAAACCATCCTGTCAAAGCTATTGAACCTCCCCCAGCTAACATAAATATTGATATAGGCAATGTTGCATCTGACTCTTTCTATACTTATCATCAGGAAAACCACTCCAAAAGAGACTTCCCTCAATGGGTGCATGCCATGAATTTGATGGCCAATCGATTTCTAGATGAAGTCCCTATGACCAAAAATCCAAGAAGTTCGGTTATGAATATCGTTAACCAGGAAGAGATTGACCCAACAAGAGATACAACCATGCTAATATGGGATCCCGATTTGATCATCCCTTCCGATGACCTTTTTGAGTCTCAGGAACAACCCGCAAAAGTCTCAGTGGTACAGACATGTAGTAAGGGTCCACCTGGCTTGAAATATACCAACGCCACCCACGCCTCGAGAGGTAATTTGAATCCCGATCATCCGAAAACATCTTTCTCTCTAGTAAAAAAAACCTATAAGAATTCATACCTAGGAATCGCCCAAATTAGATTACAATGTGGTCGAATATTTGAAGAAGCTAAAGGCTAATATATCAGTTATGGACATATACAGGATCCCTTAGCAAAAGGACTTTCTGTTGCAAGCTTTGAACTCAGTAGAAAATCCGACGGGAGGGAACGGTTCAGAAAGAAATATGTCTTCCATAGATCTAGTGGGAAAACCAATTGTGAACGCCTGTTCGGGAGATAGAAAGGAAAATCCTTTTGTCCCACCATTCCTCTTGACCTTTGAAGTCTTCAATAGAAACCTTCATAATTTTTTGGTAGATTTTGGAGTGTCTTCCAATGTTATGCCTTTTTCTGTTTGCAAAATGATAAATTCCATTCCTCTCAAGAGGGATAAACATGTCATTAAACTATATAGAACCCAGATCAAGGTCATAGAAGAACTCAGAGATGTGATGATCAAAATATCGACACATCCCACATTTCTGCAAGTGATTGACATCATTGTAGTAGATATCCTAGAGGAATATGGGCTATTACTGAGTCGATATTGGTATGAAAATCTAACCTTTTATTTCAGTACAGAATGGGCGCACCTTTGGCTACCACTGAAGGGATACAAGAACATGATCATAATTGATAGGGAGAGATATTTGAAACATACAGTCACTGATCTAGAAACCCCGAACGAACCCTCATCCACAGATTTCCTCGTATTGGGCAATTATTCCTGTCATTCCTACTTCGAAAAATTTTCTCCTCTCTTGTCCAACGTCCCTCTTACCCAAATCTCTAAAATGGTTTTTCAAGAGGAGTCTCCGATACCGACAGGAGACACCCTCTTCTGTCAAAACCCCATGTTGGAGATTAGGGAACAAAGGGTGGGGAGGCGTAAAATTAACAAGGGAGAGGAAAAGAGCGATTCTCATTCACAAATTTGGACCCTCTATTTTTATGGATCCAAATCACAAGAAGGGTCAGGAGCAGGGTGCATCCTCATCGATTCTAAAGGTAAACTTCATTTCTTGTCCTGTAGGCTAGAGTTCGAGTGTACCAACAACACTGATGAATATGAATCTTTAGTACAAGGATCAAATAAAGCCATAAATTTGAATGCCAAAGAATTGAAAGTTTTCGGAGACTCTAAAATTATTGTTAGACAAGTAAGAAATATTATACATTGAAATTCTCCTCACCTAAAGAACTATCAACAGGACATACATAGGTTAATAGAGCACTTTGAAGCCTTCAATATTGCAGTGATCCCCGGAGCTAAGAATATTCTTGTTGACTCCTTGGCCACAGCTTCTTCCAGGTTGTCACCTATGGAATATTATGAAGCCTCCCGAATCATTGTGGATCTTCTTTACAAACCGTCAGTACCTAACAACATTTACAATTAGAATGTCTTTGAAGGAGACGAACAAATCATAAACTTGTTGACCAACCAAGACAATTTCAAAGATATCACTATTGACGATGAAGAATTCCAAGAGCAATCAACAAATCCCGTTCCTCGGAAAATCCAACCTATAGATAAATCAAAGGCTCACACAATCCCATTAGGGATAGCTAATATAGAAAATTTGTTTGATCTGAAAGAGAGATTTAAGGGATCTAGAAACCGTAAATCTTGGGACCCCAGAGAACCCAAAGAATGTGAATCTCGACAAGAATATATATAAGCAAGAAAGAAAATATTATCTCAATTTTTTTAGACAATACCAGGATGTCTTCGCATGTTCCTATAGGGATTTGAAAACATATGATACCCGCATCATTCAACACACCATCTCGTTAAAACCCGAAGTAAAAAATTTCCAACAGAAGCTCTGGAAATATCATCCATCCCTGGAACCTCTCATGTATCAGGATTCAAATAAAATTTTAGATTCCAAAATCATTTTCTAGGTTAGGCATTCCGCCTGGGTAGCAAAACTTGTCCCGATGAGGAAAAAGTCGGGTGAAATCTGCTTGTGCGTAGATTTTAGGAACCTCAACAGAGCTTCAGAAAAAGACAATTACCCAGTCCCTTCGATGGAATAGCTCCTATAGACTGTATCTGGCTCGGATATTTTCTCTCTTCTAGATGTTTTCTCAGGTTACAACCAGGTTTTGGTTTCAAAGGAAGACCATTTAAAAACCACCTTCCAAACCAAATGGGGAACTTTCGCGTATAAACGCATGCCTTTCGGGTTAATTAACGTAGGAGAGAACTTCCAAAGGGCCATGGACGTAGCTTTCTGGGGACTAACCAATAAATTTGTGGAAGTGTATCTAGATGACGTGACAATGTATTTGAATAATAGAGAAGAGCACATCCAACACTTGACTCATATTTTCGAAAGTTGTAGGAAATACAGTATATCCTTAAACCCTAAGAAAATTATATTCGGTATCAAGGAAGGTAATTTGTTGGGTCACATTATATCTCAAGCCGACATTCACATAGAACCAGAAAGGATTAAGGCCATATCTCAACTTCCCATGCCCTATAACAAGAAAGCTATGCAGTCCTTTTTCAGGCAAATCAATTTTGTGAGGAAATTCACTCCCGATTTCGCAGAAATCATCAAACCTTTACAAAAGATGATTCACAAGGATGCTGAATTTAAGTGGGATGATGAGAAAAAATATTCCTTCATCAATATCAAAGCTTCTATATCTCGGACCTCAGTGTTGTGAAGCCCCAATTTCGATAGAGAATTCTCCCTTTATACTTTCGCCTCCAACCAATCGTTAGCTGCAGTTTTGAATCAGAAGGATGATGACAACAACGAGGCCCTAGTATCATTCATAAGCATTAATATTCAAGGATTTGAGCTCAACTATCCCACTATAGATAAATAGGCCTATGCGATATATAATGCAGTAAAACATTTGAGGTCTTACATCCTCAAGAATCACACTAAAGTGATTGTGCCACACCTTGCAGTCCGATCCTTGTTTACCCAGCAAGAGATGGGGAAAAGAAGAGGGAACTGGATGGCAGTAGTCTAGGAATTTGACCTAGATATAAAACCTACCAAATTAGTAAGAGGACAAGGGTTATGCAAGCTTGCAGCTAAAGCCCAAGACCAAGTAAATGAAGATTCTGGATGGGAGAATGAAATTTTACTATGGTGTGGCGAAGTATCATACATCTCCCCAGGACAAGAGTCTTGGTATAAATATTTAACTTACCTTATAAATCATGGGACGTGTCCCGAAAATCTCCACCCTAGGGAAATGAGAGCCCTCAGGTTAAAATATCCACATTATCGCCTTCTAAATTCGGTACTCTTCCGGATCAACTATGACGAGGTACTATTAATATGTCTTGAATGTGAAGACGTAGACAAAGTGATGAAAGAGCTCTATGATGACATTTCTTCGGAAACATCACCGCTCATCAGATTATGAGAGCTAGCTATTATTATCCCACCTTGTTCAAAGATGCTCATACTCACACTAGAAACTGTAAGACTTGTCAAATAAGAACTAGGAAGGATAAGAGAGCAGCAGTCCCACTCCAATCTGTGACTTTCTCTAGGTCTTTTAAGCAATGGGGGTTGGATATCATAGGATAAATTACACCTGTCTCTTCAAAACTGCACAAGTACATTCTTATTTCCACTAACTATTTCACGAAATGGGCAGAGGCCATTCCTCTGAATCATGTAAATGAGAAGGTAGTGATCCAATTCATAGAACAACAACTGATCACGAGGTTTGGTGTCCCTTCTGTTCTGGTCTTTGATAATGAAACTTATTTTTCTTCCACCCTATTAACATAGTTTTCTCTGGAAAAATGAATCATGATTAAGTACTCTACAAATAATTACCCCCTGGGAAACGGTGTGGCAGAATCAACTAATAAGAACATAGTGAGAATATTAAAGAAGACGGTTGTAGATAACCAAAGAAATTGGCATAATATACTCCATAATTCTCTATGGGCCGATAGAGTCACACCCAAATAAGATATAGGTAACTCCTCGTACTTTTTGGTCTATGGGAAAGAAGTCATCCTCCCAAATGGGCTCTATCTTCCATCTCTTCAACTAGCCCAAGATTCCAGCGAGGAACCTTCATCAACCATACAACAAAGAATCAACACTTTGTTCATGCTAGAAGAAGAGATAGAGAAGGCTAAGTCAAAGTTCTTGGCTCACCAACAGATAGTGAAAATGTGGTTTGATAAGCATAAGGCTAAAGAACCAAAAGGGAAGCATTCTAAGTTTCATAATTTATGGCTTGGACCTTTTCAGGTGGCCGAGAATATTAGGGCAGACACTTATCAATTGTAGGATCTGAGGGGGAAACTTGATGCCCTCCCAGTAAATGGCCAAGCTCTAAAACAATACTTCCAATAATACAAAAAAAAAAAAAAAAATTGTTTCTACGTGTTTTTCGTGTTGAGTATCTTCATGGTGGAGAAATACTTCTTATGTTATTTATTTTCTCTTTGGTTTTCTGTAATTTTGAAGGTGTGTCTGGCAAGATGACATGTGGCCTTAAAATCACACAACATAGTAAACTCTGTTTCTAACTCGTCGCTCACTTACAAACGCAAGATGCACTGGAAAACATGTTGTTACTTTGAGGAATCCTATGTCTAACCTGATAAAATGAACAAATTCAGAGAACTGCCACAAGTGTCTAGTTTGTGGTTCGGTAAGACCTTAAGGGAACGAAGGAAAGATGGAAAGGACTACATGAAACCAGAAGACGGAGCTAGTGAAGGATCCACCTTAACCATCTCACTTTTCAAATAAACATACATCCTCCTCCCTCACTCACTCACAGAATCATTCTAAAATAAAATTGATATTATCAAAAGAGTGAATAGTAAGAGAGGGTATGAAGATATCTCTGTCAGGGCTATGGACACTCGCTGGCAGTGGAGCAAGGTCTGTGATGTCGAGGTGACTCCACCGGGGCTATGAATGCTCACTGGCAGCGGAGCGACACCGAAGCAGGTGAGTAGAAGAAATCAAATTCTTCATGTCAGTGAATACTTTGCTAAAATTTTGTAAGAAGGGAACATAAGTCGGGGCCAAAGAAAATGGAGGAAAAGGGTTAAAACCCCACGGGCGGACCTAGAAGCATCATCTGAAGAACTTCAAATGCAAAGGTTAAGAGGTTTCAATCTAAGACCAGTTAAGATTCTCCATCAGCTTCTGTATCAGCCGAGCCTCGGGGGAGGAATGAAGATATTTATTTCACCCAGTGAATCGCCATTTGTTGAGCACTCAACACACCCTAAAAAGTCTATGCCCATTTCTACTTTTTGGGTACCACTTGATCTTTTGCACTGTCTTTTTCCACTTCAGTATGAAACTGCTGCTTGTGATTATCTTTTATGTTGTCTTGTTTGGATTGTTTAAAGTTTGCTTGAACATATAAATAATCATCCTAAATTTAAAAGGCACTTAACAACTACTTAAGTAACCAACAGTCTAAAACTTTCTCCAACACGCTCAAGAAATTCGACATCAGGAAAGATTAAAAGTGATGAAAATCGCTTGAGAAGTTCAAAATAGTCGAGTGTCGATCTTCATCGGCATCAACAGAAGGAATTTTTTCTCCTCCCCATGAATAAACTCCACTAAAGATATCGTCAAAGACCAATCTGTTTGGATTTGGAAAAAAATGAAATAGTAAGCATCGCACGAGTAAAGGAATAATATCATCGATCGACGACTTACAAAATGTTCTCGGCATCGGAAAATTACGAAGATAGTAGTTCATGAAGAAAACTACGCATTAGTTTTTTGTTTGAACGTTGATCCCCTACACCATCCCAACATCAACAGTCACGGTATCTATCTCTTTTAGTGCATTCAACATGGGCAAAGTCCTCATGTGCAATCCTTACCCACAAACTGAGTTCTAGATTTCATGTTTTAAAAATATTTTAAATAACCCTAAGTCAGTAACGCCACGTCAACATCAATCAACGTCGAAAGTTTTAAAGGGAACATATCAACGAACTCATAAAGCAACTCATAACATTGATAATCATAAAATCTCATAATTTGCAAGAAGCTTAAATAAAAGAAAAAGACACGGTGGATTCACATATGAAGAGGGAACATGATACCTTCAAAACACTTTCAAATTTTCATATAATTAAATCTCCCGCCACGCTCAGGTTACATACAAATAAACACCACCGACGTCTTGACTAACCAGCTCAGTTATAGTGAGAATATGAAAAAATAACGTTACAACAAAAAGGAGAAATCTATCAAGAATCACTTTGGAGAATGCAAAGCAAGAGCTTGCCCGTTATGTATCTCCTGCGCATGGACCTACTCCCGGGTCGCTCCTCACACCTTGCAGTGTTTTCTTTTTTTCCTTCCCCGTCATCCTTTGCGCCTCATGCAGCTGCACAATTGTATCTTGTGCTTCACGAAGCCGTCTCTTGAGCCAATCTGTGTTGCCTTCGTGACCTCGCAATGTCGATACCCCCTGGTTCTTCACCGCCAACTGTCCCCGCAAGTCTCTATTTTCTTGGTAAATATTAGATATGTCAAGTTGGGCCTGCTCTAGCTATTGGATGGGACTCCCAATGGGAGAAACTAGTGTATTTTCTTTTCCCTTTCATCTCCTGCTTCCTCAACTAGTAGTCCCGACAGGATTCAGCCAGGTGGTGCGCATCGTAAACTCCTCAGTGGCTGAGTGTGCACTCAGCTTAGTGGGGAGGCAGTACTCTCCTCCTTTTTCCTTACTTTTTCTAGGCCTTCCCCTCCTCCGTGATGTTTGGTCTTGAGAAGGCACGACACCCAACATACGTCCTTCAGGCATATTCCTCTCCACTCCCACCTCCGCTTGAGACGTGTTGACGGGCGAAATTGACCGCTCGTCAACTGGAGGAGTGAATCTGGTTCGGGGTTGTCTACTTAACCCAAGCCATTTGGATTAATCCACTCCGATGGGTTTAGCAGCTTCGTTGGCCGATCTAAGTCCTAAGAAAGTAAAAAAAACAAAACTCAAGAAACTAACTTAATGAAAACAGCTACTTAAAACTATATACAAATCTAAAATATATTCATAGTTTACTAACTAATATTTATAAAATAATAGTTCTACTTATTATATGTATAGTGTATCGATATGATTATATCTCTAATATATGTACAACATTTACAGAATGCAAATTTTGATCGAAATCTGCGAAAATCAAATATGAATTGATTTATTTAACGACAGTAAAACTATCACTCAGCCTTTTTAATTTATTTTTATAACGTTTATGAACAACAAATGAAATAGAAATTGTCTAATTAAAAAAAATAAAAATAAAGATAACGAACACTACGATGTATTTAGACTATAGGAAATTCCTATATTAATTTAACTAATAAAACAAGCGAACTAACCTGTAATCACATCTGCTTTTCGTCCTGTGTATAGCATCCAATTTTGTTGTTTGATGAGGCCAACCCACACCAGATTTTCCAAATGCTTCTCGTAAACGTGAAGCAGTAATGATCGAATGCTAATAATAGAACATGAGAGAAGTAGTAACAACAATTCTATTATTTCACAAATGATCACATTCAGATAAATCTAGCTGAAAAAATTTGCATACAACTGCTTATTTAATAAAGAAGATTAACCTTCTAGTCATCAAATTTGAACAGGATAATTGTTGTATATAATATGAGAGACATAAAACATGGACATCATATAAATCCCATCACATCAATCTGTAATAAACCATGATATCTAAAGTAGTCACAAGTTGATTAAAAATCAAAATGAGCAAAACTTGAACAAAAATATGATATATCGAAGCTAAAGTTGTACCAACATCAACTTCCATTCAAGTTTGTCAATCATAATCCATAGTTTCTGCTCCCAGGTAGCGATGGTCCATAGTTTACAAAACAATACATTTATATAGGTTATAGGATCAAAACGTTTCCTGTGGATATCATCAAATTTGTTCCAAAAATTGTGGGGGATGCAACCTCCCAGATTCTCATTGCTATCAAAACTAACAGCCTATTCTAAAACCACATAAAGAAAATAGCATGCTGAGATATGCCACCAACGATTCAAATCTTCTTTAGAAATCGTATCTACATGTAAACACACAAGAATAAATGATTTCAGATTGCATTTTGGTTGTAAAAACAGGAAATTTGAATTTTAGTAACTAGCTACAGAATCTCACGATTATGTAGCTAGTTATAATTATAACTAGAATCGTGTTTTATTGAATCTATCAAAATAGACTAGATGTAATTTGAGAAAACAAATCATGTATTCTAATTAAAAACAAAGACAAAATCATCCTAAAATTATTTTTAAAACACCATACCTCAGATTAAGGGATTCGTTTTAATCAAGCAATTTTTGAATTCACGATGGTAGTCGCCGCTTCCACGTTCTTAAAAACAACAGACCCTGTGGTTTTTTGTCTTTTATCATTGGTTTGAGCTACGTTTTTCAGTTTGTCATTCTCCTTCATTAGCAAATTCACCTGTTCCTCCAAGGACTTGATCCGAGACTGAAGTAAAGGCACGTCTCTATAATACCTATCGAGCCATGACTGACATTCATTGCATTGCGGCTGAATGGACTGTGTGTTAGCAGTGATGATATTAACAGGTGGGGAATTTTCCATTTGACCTGTAGGTGCACTGTTGAGTTTGATTCCAGGGAAGTCGGGGTTGTCTTTAAGACACGGTGGAAGGTTTGTCACATAATCATAGCGTTTACCAGAGCAAAGTCCATACGAATATGGATATTCTTCAGTTAGAAACCGTTCAATCTCCGAATCAGAATCCTCACTTAACTCAATTGTTGTTTGGTCTGCATAGGGCTTAGGTTTATTTCAGGCACATCATGAAACCCAACACGCGGCCCTTTTACCCTTGTAATTGATATCACTATTACCTTTACACTTCTTCTTTACATATTTTTTAACAGACTTACCACCACCTTTGGGATATGAATCAGGTAGAGTGTCGGGTTGGGTAGTGTCCGGATAGGTCGAGGGTTCCACAGAGGGCAGGAGCGAAGGAAGGGGGACGGCAGGCTCGACGAGGGTTTCTGTAATGACAGACTTGCCAACTTGTCCTATTTCAGTTCTAGTAAAACCATTCCTTAACAAGAAGGCATCCCAACAATCACCGTTTAACTTCAACTGATGAACCATAATAATTTTAATCAAACAGTGGTGGAACAGGCTAGAATCAGATTTCTTCCTTTTAAAACGCTTTGCCATTTTGTATAAACTTCGAAGAAGAAAATAGGGCATGTTTATGGGAAAATCGATAAAACTCATGAGCAACCACAAGTGATATAAGAAAACCAAACCATATCTACCGTCACAGGTAATGAACTGCTTGACAATAGCTAACAGATCATGCCATATAGGTTTTAGAGCTATAACGGGCATACCTTTGTCGCAGCTGGTAATCTTCGTTGAGGTAAACAATAGTGACCAGGGAACCTCCTCAACCTTTGAGTTTTTGAACCACTTTTGTCCCACAGCTGGTAGACTGGTGGCTGAGCTAACGAAATCTTTGTTTAACTCAAGCTGGACATCTCCAATTTTATCTATGTAACCATCGAATGTTAGCGTGAATTGTTGAGCAACTGCTAAGTTAAAACCCTCTAACTTCTCAACAAAAACCTACCAACCATTCCTCTTTAAGTCTTCTCAGGCATTATCAAACAATAACAAAGTTTGGACACCGTTGGGTTCAATTCTCACTACAGGGGCCATGGCTAACAACACATAATCGACAGGGTATTCGGCGATAGGGTTCGACAGAACAAGCACAGAGCCATTGCCCTGAGCTTCCCTAACACAACGCAAAGGCAGCTCGAAATGCTAGGAAGGAGCGTTAATGCTATGCATGCAAGGACAGTGGTGTAGATCGAGGCCATACAAGAACATCATATCAGGCTGTACTTGGAAAGACACCTCGGTGTAATGGTACATAAAAATCATAATAGTTAAAAACCACCATATGCATATCCAAAAATTCGATCAAAATGTCAAATAAACAATTGCATATCCACGATTTGATCAAAAAATCAATATGTCAAATAAACCATTGCATCAAATATTTTATAAATCAAAACCATATTAACAATAGTCAAATGCTAAATGGGTGGTGTTTTGATACATATGTAACCAAGGCGTGTTCGAGACCAAGGGGTGATAACCTTGTAAACAACCATGTTCATGATAAAATAAGACAAACAAACGATAAACCATATGAACATTAATCCTTAGATGAAATCAATCATGAATTCCAGCTATGAGTTTTCACGCTTGCAGTCATGAAAATGAAATCAAAAAGCAGGTACGCAGAAAGCGACGGATAATAGTGTCGTTTAATGAGAAATGTTGTGACAAGTAATGAGAATTTAAAAACCCTGTGTAGGCATATTGTAAAATAGATATTATATTATGGCTTCCAACAATGGCGACACACTGGTAGAAGCAGTTATCTCTGCCAAACGAACAAGTCCAGATTAGGATAATCAGAAAAAATTCAACTCGAAAACAACCAAGAAACTGTTTGAACATCATTATCAATCATAAAAAATTCCAGTTTCAGATTGCTTGTTATTTTAAAAGATGAAACTTGATGACAATCTCGACAAAAGAGACTCATGATGTTAAGGTTAAAATCTCCAATACTATTGACAGAGCCATGGCTACCAGCAGGCATCCATAGCCTCGACAGGGATGCCATTTAACCCACTCTAATATATGTATCCTACCAAGAAGTTCCAGATCTGAACGAAGGACATTTAAGGTCAAGAAGAATCCATATCTGAGAATTTTCATATACCTGACATTGCTTCACTTCTAGCGGTCCTGTTCAGTACCCCGACGAAGTTATCTTAGCATCATGCATGCATTTACCCAATGCCAGTAGACTTGTTCAGTATCCCGACGGGTTTACAAGCACTTCCCACAGCTCTTTGAATATTTATTTAGTTTTAAAGATATTTAATTGAGCGGGGTGACACTGAAAATCCTGATATTTTGGACATATTTAATAATTTACAGACCTTGAGAGAATTTTTTAACTGTCCTTCATTAAGATCTAGAGATAGTTTATTAATAAACCGACCTTTGAAGGCGGGGAGACATTTTCTGAGTTGTTCTCTTAAGGAACAGGGACAGCGTAAGAAGAATTTTTTATGGATGATAGTGAAAAGCTTCAGTTACAGATTGAAATCAAGAAATGCTTTTCAAACAACAAGCTTTCTTTAACATGGCTGTAAACTTTAGAAAAATATCATAATTGATGTTTTAACAAATTTCTGTAGTCATTTCAGAGGAGAAATTTTTCTTTTCTCTTTGTCTGAAATAGTTCATGATGCAGGTATGTGTGTTTCAAAATAAAAACTAGTAAGCATAAGGGAAGAATCAAAGCCAAAACAACAAAGAAAAACAAAAATAAAGCAAAACCAAAAATATTTACACAGTGTACACGGGATTATCATCAGGTGAAATACCTTTTTAGAGCTTGGCCACTCACCGGATAGGTGTCTGGATGTCCCTCTAGATTTTGTAATTGGAAGGAGCTGGGACCCAATTTCTCAGCAATCAAGAATGGTCCTAGCCACAAGTTCTAAAACTTTGTATGCTCTCCTTTCCCTCATGCGGTTTGTCCCATTTTAGAATAAGGTCACCTACCTCAAAATTTTTGTCAGAGGCAGAATTGGAATCAAACCAGTTTTTAACCACGAGTTGATGCTAATACAATTTCCGTTTCGCTTGAGCCCTCACTTCTTCTAATTTTAACAATGCGTTAATTCGATTCTCCAAAGGAGGACAGTCCTCTTCTTGTATTTTATGCGATAGATGCAGAGAGGGAAGGAGAATATGTGGTGGTAGAATTGTCTCTCTGCCATAAACGAGAAAGAAGGGTGAGTTACCTACAATAGTTTTTGGAGTCACTCTATCAACCCAGATTGCGTTTAACAGTGCATTATGCCAATTTTTATGGTTTTCAGAGACCGTTCTCTTGATAATTTTAATCAGATTTTTATTAGTTGATTTTGCCAATATGTTGCCTTGAGGGTAATAGCTGGCAGAATATTTTAGTTTAATTCCTTTTTCTAGAGCGAAATCACTCATCTCAAGAGACAAAAAATAGGAAGCGTTATCAAATACCAGGCAGTCAGGGATACCAAAATGAGTAATAATATTTGAATTCAAAAAGGCTATTACCTGACTGGTATTTACAGCTTTTAATGGGGCAGCTTCGGACCACCTGGTGAAGTAATCCATGGTTGTTATGATAAACTTATGCTACTATGAGGATGGTGGATTGATCGAGCCTATAATATCAAGACCCCACTACTGAAAAGGGGAGTCTACTGAAACGGGCTGCAGAGGGAAGGCTGGTTTCTGTATCCGCCCGGATTCTTTCTGGCAAATCACACACTTGCGACACAAAGCATGAGAATATTTAAAAAGTGTGGGCCAGTAGTAACATGCTCTTAATACTTTATGTGCAGTGGTATCTCCACAAAAATGCCCACCAGCTTCTCCTGCGTGCAATTCCAATAAGACCTTTTCTGCTTCATCTTTCTCAAGACAACGCATTAGTACTCCATCAAAATTTTGACGAAACAGAATACCATTAATCAACTGAAAGGAAGCAGATTTTAATATGAGCGCTCTTCTTTTTGTGGGATCCAGGTGACGGGGAGTTGACCCATGTTGAAGACAAAATTTTATATCATCATACCAGAGACTAACAGGGTTTTGTGCACAACAAATTAAATTTTGGTAGTGTTGTCCTGGATTTGACATATCATTTTCCTCTTACTGCCCTGTAGCTAAGTCAGCAACTAACTTGCATAACCCTTGACCTCTCACTATTTGTGCTGGGGTTATTTCTATGTCATACTCTTGCAAGGATGTGACCTAGTTTGCCCTCTTTTCGCCTAGTTATTTTTGTACTAACACGTTTCTAACAGCTGGGTAAGGGACAATGATTTCCATCCTAGATTTCAAAAGATAAGATCGGAAGTGCTTTACTGCTTTAAAAACAACATAGGCTTGCTGATATACTGCTGGGTAATTAAGTTATGTGCCTTTGAAGGCTGAGCTCATAAAGGCAATTGGGACTTCATTGTTTTTAGCGTTCTTTTGAGTTAGGACAGTGGCGTAAGAGCGGTCAGAAGCGAATGTGTAGAGAGTGAAGTCTTGCGAAAAGTTCAGGCTCATTAGAGAGGGAGCGTCTATTATGGCCTTTTTTATTGAATTAAAAGATTCATTTTCTAAAGGTCCCCAATGGTATTGTACATCCTTTTCTATTAGGTTTTGTAATGGTCTCACCATTTATGAAAAAATGGGGACGAATCTCCTGACAAAGTTTATCTGACCTAAGAAAGATTGCATAGAATTTTTTGACGAGGGAGGGGGGAGTTTCGAAATAACTTGAGTTCTTTCAGGGTCGATAATCATCCCTTCGCTTGACACAATAAATCCTAAGAGCTTACCTTGTTCTACTGCGAAGATATATTTTTTAGGATTCAAAGAAATGTCGTACTTACGACATCGTTGTAGAACGGATCTTAAATGAGCTAGATGATCAGCTTTGTTTTTTGAGAAGATAGTAACATCATCTAGGTAAAATACGACAAATTGATTGATTAATCATCGGAAAGCAATGTCCATCACTCTCTAGAAAGTGGCACCAGCATTTATGAGTCCGAAAGGCATCTTCCTATAAGTGTAGGTGCCCCATGGAGTGCGGAAGGTGGTTTTAAGTTGGTCTGGAGGGGACATCAAGACTTGGTTATACCCTGAAAAACCATCCAATAAGGATAATCTTTCAGAACCAGATACCTATTGAAGGATCTATTCCATGGGTGGGACAAAGTATTTGTCTTTATCAGACGCTCGATTAAGATTTTGGAAATCGACACATAGTCGGATTTCACCACTCTTCTTCCGGATAGAGACAAGATTAGAGACCCATTGCGTGTGCCTAACTAGGAAGACTATCTTAGTGTTCAGGAGTTTATTTAATTCCTTCTTGACAGTTGGTTCAAGTTTTGGATGCATTTTCCTTAACTTTTGTTGAAAAGGTTGGGTTTGGGGTTTCATAGGAATAACATTTTGTATGATGTTAGGATCAAATATTTTTAGGTCGTCGTACGTCCAATCAAAAAAATCTTTGAATTCCTTAAACAATTTAATAAACGCTGCTTTTTCTTGTTCAGAACATCCCACCCCTAAATTAATGCATTGTGGATTTTCTTTAGCTCCCAAGTTTAATTTTTCATGCGTTAAAGAGGAACTATTCGTTTTACAGTTTACTGATTTTTTGAACTTGTCCTGAAGATCATAAAATTTTTCTAATCTAACTACAGATTTAGGGATAGAATTTACCATGTCTGGTGAAGATTCAGGAGATCTCAGATATGGTATTACTGTGAAGTCACGAAGGTTTTCGTCATGAGTACTTTTGTCGATTATTGCGCCCTGGAAAGTTTCTTCCATATGAAGGAAACTTATAATCTGTTGATCGTCATCGAAGACTCTCCAATTCGTGATATTGTCGGGGATGGATGGTCTGAACACCAGTTCGATGGAGAATGCATTTGGAGATAATCCTTCTGCAGGAAAGAGTTTCGAAGCTACATTAGATAACAAGTCATCTTTTGAATTATTCAATCTAGGAATAGAATCTATGTTAAATGGAGAAAACTTATTCATCAAATTCCATACCTCAGATTGGTAGCTTTTAAGATGCGGAGATAAACAGTGGATAGAATTTTTTACCTATCTAACCACAATTTCCGAATCACCAAAGACAGTAAAATTTTGAACATTCATATCTAATGCTTTTCTGAGGCCTTGCAATAAAGCCTCATATTCTTCTATGTTGTTTGTACATTCAAACTCTAACCTGCACGCAATCAAGGTTTTGTTACCTGCTGGATCGATAATCACGTAGCATGCACCACCTCCTTCCTTGGATTTTAATCCGTCAAAGTAAAGAGACCATATTTGATTTTTGTCGGGTGCATATGACCAATGGGTAGAATCTGTTGGCTGCATATATGTCAAAATTTCAGACTTTTGTTCCGGGTTAGTGATAGCGGAAGTTTCGGCCATGAAATTTCCGAAAAAGGTATCCATCCCTTGTATTTCGGGTGAATCGACAGAAGGTGTAAATGGCTCATTGGGATCATTTAAATATGTCACTGTGAACTTTAGGTAACGTTCACGATTTACCTTGATTCTGTTGGGATTTCCATTCTTGGGAAGCCACAGGTGGGACCAATCCGTCGCAAAATAGTCATGTAGATGTTCCGAACAGTCTCTGCTAAAAAAAAAACCATAAACTTCTGGGATATCTACGACAATAATATCAATCACTTGATGAACTTTAGAGTTAGACGACAATCTTATAAGCACATTTCTCAATTCGCCTATAACTTTAACACTAGTTCGATCAAGCTGGATGATTTTCAAGGTGGATGGTTGAACTTCAACATTAATCTTCTGACACACAGACCATGTAATTACATTGGATGATGCTCCAGAATCTACCATACAGTTGTGCACATTCTTATTGAAGATTTCAAAATTTAACAAAAATGGAGGGACATTTCTGCAAGTACTAATGGTGGAAGCTTGTTGCTTTTTACTCGCAGCCTCTAAAACTAATTTATCTATAGTTGTTACATTATTTACAAGAAGGTCTCTTTTCTCATGAGGATCAGAAGTAGTCTTGGCGGAGGCCTTCTGAGGAACTTTGGGGTTGCTATGAGAAACTTTGTTACTGCTTGGATTGTCAATTTTGTTGTTCTTTGCAATATTCTGTAGCATTTTTTGTAGCAGAAACGCGAATTTTAATAATTCATAAACAAAAATATTAGCCCTTAAATTTTTTAGATCTTCAACCAAATCATAATCTAAGCTTGGGTTTACATAATTCTGTTTAGTCTCAGTTGGTTTAGACTGCTTTGGGGGGAAATTCGTAGTGATTTCAGAAGAAGGCTTGTTTGTTGTCTTACTCCTAGTATTGTAAGGATGTATTGTCTCGAAATTAGCTTGAAAAATGCTATCTGAGAAATGTCCAAAAATGTTCGGAGAGGATTCATCTTCTTCTACAGTCTCTTGTTCAGCTACTTCCTCAGAGATCTCAGGAGGCATCAATTTATCTTGTGCTTCTAGAATCGTTTGAATAGCGAATTGCAAGCTTTCTAGATTTAGGCCTTCAGTATTTGAATTAGGTCGGTTGGTGGGAAAAGGCTTCCTAAACGGGGGTTTGTAGGGACCTTTGCTCGAAGAAGATTCTTCAGATATCCTTTTCAAATCTATAACTTGATTGGACAGTTTTTGAACGACTTTCTGTAAGTTTTCTAAATCTGATCTTTCAGGTTGTGTTTTGTTTTGGGCAGGTCTAGGGAGGATTTCGATTTTCTTTTTGGAAGATGAACTAGTCTCTATTTCATTGCTAGTAGTGTCTTTTAAGCTGAGGATGTCTTTCTCGATCTGACTGGCCTCTTCGAAGGCTTCTAACAACGTGGCTTTCTTAGATCTCTTTACCCAAATGGCTATGCTTTGATGCAAGGCTTTCGTATAATATGCTATGATAAGATTCTCGGCAGGCATCGAATCTGTAGGGATTTGGTTCTTTAGTGTCAAGAATATTTGATTAAAGTCTTTGATTTTCTCTTTGGGGTTCATTCTTAAACTAGAAAGCTCCATGACTAGAACTTCTGGGGACTTGTCGTCTCCAAACTTCTCAAGAAAATAGGATTCAAACTTCTCCCATGACATGATGGTATGGGGTTGTTGGGCAAAGTACCAGGTAGAGGCATTGCCCTCAAAGGTGTAGGGAAACAATATACAGACTACGTCTTGGTGGTCGACACTATGGAGTCTAATGGATAACATAAACTTTTTGATGTGATCTTCGGTGATTTGTTTAGAGTCTGGGTCAAATTTAGGGAGCCACTTCTCCGGGTGTTTGGGTAAGGGATGTTAAGGCCCAGGTAAGGCCACTGCATCCTGGTCGAGCCAGGGTCTAGCAGGATTGTTCTGGTTGGCCACAGGTGTGGGTGGTGTCGAAGGCTGGGATGAGGAACTTCCTTCGTCAGAGGACTCTTCTCCAGAAGAAGAAGGATATGAAGGAGGTGGTGATGGTGGTATACCAGATCCTCCTGCTGCAAGAGTGAGGATTGGATCTGTAGGGTTTAAAGTGAGGTTAGTGCTTCCAAGTTGTTCTATGATATCAGAGAAGTCTAATGGTTGGTCCAAATGTCAGTTTGGTTGTCTTAAATGGGTGAAGGCACTGTGTGTTCTTATGAGATATTGGCGGACAATCTCTTGTACATCACCACCCGTAGGATTTGGAGTTATTGGTTCAACTGTGATCCATAGATCACCGTTTGATGTGGTTGTTGTTTGAGGGAAAATGTTGTCGTTTGAATGACTTCTAGTCACTATAGGTGAGTGGGTAGGTGGTGGACGAGTCTTACGACCACCTTGTGCCATTAATAATTTTCAGGCCCTCCTTCTAGCGCCATTTGTTGACGGGCGAAATTGATCGCTCATCAATTGGAGGAGTGAATCTGGTCCAGGGTTGTCTACTTAACCCAAGACATTTGGATTAATCCACTCCGACGGGTTTAGTGTCTCCGTTGGACGATCTAAGTCCTAAGAAAGTAAAAAAAACAAAACTCAAGAAACTAACTTAATGAAAACAGCTACTGAAAACTATATACAAATCTAAAATATATTCACAGGTTATTGACTAATATTTATAAAATAGTAGTTCTATTTATTATATGTAGAGTGTATCGATATGATTATATCTCTAATATATGTACAACATTTACATAATGCAAATTTTGATCAAAATCTATGAAAATCAAATATGAATTGATTTATTTAATGACAGTAAAACTATCACTCAGCCTTTTTAATTTATTTTTATAACGTTTATGAACAAGAAATGAAATAGCAACTGTCTAATTAAAAATACACACACACACACACACACACACACACACACACACACACACATATATATATATATATATAACGAACACTACGATGTATTTAGACTACATGAAATTCCTATATTAATTTAACTAATAAAACAAGCGAACTAACCTGTAATCGCATCTCCTTTTCGTCCTGTGTATAGCATCTAATTTTGTTGTTTGATGAGGCCAACCCGCACCAGATTTTCCAAATGCTTCTCGTAAATGAGAAGTAGTAATGATCGAATGCTAATAACAGAACATGAGAGAAGTAGTAATAGCAATTCTATAATTTGACAAATGATCACATTAAGATAAATCTAGCTGTAAAAATTTGCATACAACTGCTCATTTAATAAAGAAGATTAACCTTCTAGTCATCAAATTTGAACAGGATAATTGTTGTATATAATATGAGAGACATAAAACATGGACATCATATAAATCCCATCACATCAATCTATAATAAACCATGATATCTAAAGTAGTCACAAGTTGATTACAAATCAAAACGAGTAAAACTTGAACAAAAATATGATATATTGAAGCTAAAGTTGTACCAACATCAACTTCCATTCAAGTCTGTCAATCATAAATCCATGGTTTCTGCTCCCAGACAGCGATGGTCCATAGTTTACAAAACAATACATTTATATAGGCTACAGGATCAAAACGTTTCATGTGGATATCATCAAATTTGTTCCAAAAATTGTGGGGGATGCAACCTCCCAGATTCTCATTGCTATCAAAACTAACAGCCTATTCTAAAACCACATAAAGAAAATAGCATGCTGAGATATGCCACCAGCAATTCAAATCTTCTTTAGAAATCGTATGTACCTGTAAACACACAAGATTAAATGATTTCAGATTGCATTTTGGTTGTAAAAACAGGAAATTTGAATTTTAGTAACTAGCTACAGAATCTCACGATTCTGTAGCTAGTTATAATTATAACTAGAATCATGTTTTATTAAATCTATCAAAACAGACTAGATGTAATTTGAGAAAACAAATCATGTATTCTAATTAAAAACAAAGACAAAATCATCCTAAAATTATTTTTAAAACACCATACCTCAGATTAAGGGATTCATTTTAATCAAACAATTTTTGAATTCACAATGGCAGTCGTCGCTTCCACGTTCTTAAAAACAATAAACCCTGTGGTTTTTTGTCTTTTATCATTGGTTTGAGCTATGTTTTGAATTCTGTCATTCTCCTTCGTTAGCAAATTCACCTAGTCCTCCAAGGACTTGATCCGAGACTGAAGTAAAGGCACGTCTCTATAATACCTATCGAGCCATGACTAACATTCGTTGCATTGCGGTTGAATGGACTGTGTGTTAGCAGTGATGGTATTAACAGGTGGGGAATTTTCCATTTGACCTATAGGTGCACTATTAAGTTTGATTCCAGGGAAGTCGGGGTTGTCTTTAAGACATGGTGGAAGGTTTGTCACATAATCATAGGGTTTACCAGAGAAAAGTCCATACGAATATGGATATTATTCAGTTAGAAACCATTCAATCTCTGAATCGGAATCCTCGCTATACTCAATTGTTGTTTGGTCTGCAAAAGGCTTAGGTTTATTTTTGGCACATCGTGAAACCCAACACGCGGCCCTTTTACCCTTGTAATTGATATCAATATTACCTTTACACTTCTTCTTTGCAGATTTTTTAGCAGACTTACCACCACCTTTGGGATACGAATCGGGTAGAGTGTCGGGTTGGGTAGTGTCCGAATAGGTCGATGGTTCCACAGAGGGCAGAAGAAAAGGAAGGGGGACGACAGGCTTGACGAGGGTTTCTGTAATGACAGACTTGTCAACCTATCATATTTCAGTGCTAGTAAAACCATTCCTTAACAGGAAGGCGTCCCAACAATCACCGTTTAACTTCAACTGATGAACCATAATAATTTTAATCAAACAGTGGTGGATGTTATAACCCTAAAATGCACTACACAGGTTTACCTGGCATCAGGCCAACTCATGCCTCTTCCTAGCCAAAGCCATGCTGAACAAATCCTCAAAAAACCACTTAAATCAAGGAACCCGCGCCCTAACCTTTCACTGGGCACGGGTAACCGCTTGCTGCCCTTATACTGCACGCGGGTG
>SNQJ01S0057341.1:68016-85564 GCA_010110895.2 Picea sitchensis
GTCGATTCTTCCCATGTTTGCATGAGAAAAGGGGTTGAGATTTTGGGTAGAAGGTTAAAAGTTAAGTCTTAAGGGTCATGATCTGCGTACAAGCTCAAAACCCTAGCTTGTTAGTCCGTAGGGTAGAATACCCCACAACAGTGGAACAGGCTAGAATCATATTTCTGCCTTTTAAAATGCTTTTCCATTTTGTATAAACTTCGAAGAAGAAAATAGGGCATGTTTAGGGGAAAATCGATAAAACTCATGAGCAACCGCAAGTGATATAAGAAAACCAAACCATATCTACCCTCACAAGTAATGAACTGCTTGACAATAGCTAACAGATCGTGACATCTAGGTTTTAGAGATGTAACAGGCATACCTTTGTCACAGCTGGTAATATTCCTTGAGGTAAACAATAGTGACCAGGGAACCTCCTCAACCTTTGAGTTTTTGAACCACTTTTGTCCCACGGCTAGCAGACCGGTGGCTGAGCTAATGAAATCTTCGTTTAACTCAAGATGGACATCTCCAATTTTAGCTCTGCAACCATCGAATGTTAGCATGAATTGTTGAGAAACTGCTAAGTTAAAACCCTCGAACTTCTCAACAAAAACCCGCCAACCATTCCTCTCTAAGTCTTCTCGGGAATTATCAAACAATAACAAAGTCTGGACACTGTTGGGTTCAATTCTCACTACAGAGGCCATGGCTAACAACACAGAATCGAGAGGGTATTCAACGATAGGGTTCGACAGAACAAGCATAGAGCCATTGCCCTGAGCTTCCCTAACACAACGCAAAGGCAGCTTGAAATGCTAGGAAGGAGCATTAATGCTATGCGTGCGAGGAAAGTGGTGTAGATCAAGGCCATGAAAGAACATCATATCAGGCTGTACTTCAAAAGACACCTTGGTGTAATGGTACATAAAAATCATAACAATTAAAAACCACCATATGCATATCCAAAAATTCGATCAAAATGTCAAATAAACAATTGCATATCCACGATTTGATCAAAAAATCAATATGTCAAATAAACCATTGCATCAAAGATTTTATAAATCAAAACCATATTAACAATATTCAAATGCTAAATGGGTGGTGTTTTGATACATATGTAACTAATTTGTGTTTGAGACCAAGGGGTGATAACCATGTAAACAACCATGTTCATGATAAAATAAGACAAACAGACGATAAACCATATGAACATTAATCCTTAGATGAAATCAATCATGAATTCCAGTTGTGAGTTTTCACGCTTGCAGTCATAAAAATGAAATCGAAAAGAAGGTACGCAGAAAGTGACAGATAATAGTGTCGTTTAATGAGAAAGGTTGCGACGAGTAATGAGAATTTAAAAACCCCATGTAGGCAGCTTGTAAAATAGAGATTATATTATGGCTTCCAACAAGACGTTGACACTATTTCCGAGAAGAGGCAAGTACCTCCTTTTGGAGCTTCAAGGACAATGGATGCCAATAAGAAAGAGTCCCATGCATGTTGGGGCTCAGACCTGGCACTCTGGCTACCTCTCAAACCCCATCCCTTGTTTAAGGGGGATCCCATAGCGCAACAATGTATTGGCTTAGATGAATGCAGACAAGTAAATAACTACGAAACAAAGTTTCGACAAAACTAGACTCACTAGACCAACATTAACGACGTATGAACTCAGTTGTTTCATAGAATTCCCCATAGGACCCCCTAGAATTTATAGTGGAATGAAGAAGAAAAAAAAAAAGTTCCAAAGGACACTCAAGCCTCGCAACATGATTTCTTTTAGAGTTAACACATCACAGCTGCTCGACAGATGTAATAGAGAACCTACAAAACGCCATCGATCGTAGTTGCATGGAATATATGGTATGATCATTCTAATCTCTTTAAACTCCCTAGCTTCCATTATTAATGAATGATAGTTTACACACTTGGTGATACATCTTCTGGAGGAACTAATCACCTCAGCCTGAGGCATTTAACAACTTCATTATCATGGTATCCAACCTTCTGCGAGCGTACATGCACACGTTCGATTCTGGCATCCTTTTCCCAGCCCCAAGGATCAAGCAGTTATTTTGACGGTTCTGATGCTCATATCCATCATCCCTGATTTTCCACGTTGTCTCACAATGAAGTAACTCATTTAGACTACAGAAGAGCGATGACACAGACAAGGACACCACAGGTCATTCAAAGGGTTGATCGAGATCACGTAAGTATTAAACGATCGAGACTAATGAACTCCACAGGTACGCATCGGTCTATTCTGGTTTTTTTTTGTTCGTATCTTATTATGTGTTATCTGATCACTAAACTACCTCAACTCTGATTACAGGAAATATCCTCCCGACTACCGAACCAATTTTTATTCGCGACCTCACCGAAGAACTCGAAAGAAATATCGAAGCAAAATCAACAGAGCAATAAAGGATATCATACTCCCCGAGTTCGGTACACCGACAACTTTGAAGACTTGAGAGACATAGTGAAGTCGCATGCCAAACAAGATTCTCTATGGACCGAAGAACTCACAAAGATGACCGACGCAAGACTAGGGCAAGTGAAACAATTTGTAGAACACCTGATCAGAGTTTGAACCATGCTCCAGCAATTGGAAACTAGTCTAGTAAAGTATCGGGTACATGCAGTGGACATCAAGGGAATATATGTAGCTCTGATGGAACAACAGAAATTTCCATGGGCCCAAACTTGTGATGAATTGTTTACCAGTTGGTCTGAATACAAGAGAACTCACCCTTTTCAAGAGATATCTCGGATTGACTGTTAAAGAGACTATTAGAAGATGATGCAATGTGGTGACTTTTGTTTTTCTTAAACTTCACTTAGCCATTAATTTAGTTAAAATTTATATTATAAATAAAGACATTGACCAATTAGTGAAGGGTTGATGGTCATTTTAAGAACTCTTTCTTTCTGGTTGTTAAGAATTATTTTGAAGCTGCTATGAATTGAGAAGTCCTTATGGACCAAAGACAAACTATTTTCATCAAATGCATGTGATTGGACTTGGAGAAGAACTACTTCCTATCATGTTTCATGAATGATGCAGTGATGAGTAAGAGAAATTAATTCTGTTTTCAAGTTATCTGGTGCAATGTTTTGATATTCTTGGCTTTAATGATGAAAATGAATCATTGTGTTATTATGTGATGAGTGGTTATGGTAGATGAATTATTTTTCTTGCCATTATATTATTACATATGTACTTTCTTTATGATAATTAGCTTCTCAGACAGTAATTGGATGCTCACATGGTTGATGTATTAGTACTAGGACTATGGTATAGAATCATTGTCTGCATGTTTGAGAAGAGGGTTATCCCAAGCTCAGCCTCTTCCCCAATAGTTAAAACTTAATCCTGTTTGATGTCAAGTTGGTTTATACTAGCTTGTCTCTCTTATACTAGTCCCACCCAAGAGAAAATACAGAAGAGAATAGTCTGAACTAAAGGAAGAGCCTTCACAAGAAAACACAAAGCCCATCGATAATTTGGTCGAATCGCAAGATCTGGAGAACCATTCCATCTTTAAACACTGTAGAGTCTAATTGGGTCTCGGTGGTGGGTTTAGTTCCTACTATTGAAACAAGGGATTTGAGACCCATAAACAACATCATATATCAATGACAACAAATCAATCTATCTTCATCTATGCATCAATCCATCTAGGCATCATATATCAATGACAACAGATTAATATCAATTCATTTACAACAATGACGAAACATACTACATCAATAAACTAGGACAAGAAATTGTTCCTTTGACATGAATCCTTTGACATCAATGACAACATGATCCAAAAATATCCCCCTTTGGCATTGATGTCAATACCATCATTGATGTCAACACCAAGAATTGACAACAAAATGTAGACATGGCACTGCTCTTCATCAATAGTCATCTCAATCACATCAATGTGACTATCTCTCCCCCTTTGACATCAATGACAAATGTTTGTTCTCTCCTTGGGTTTTCTCCCCTTGAACTCTCTTTGGGGTTGCTCCCCTTGTCTTCTACTCCATCATCTGAACAATCTCTCCCCCTTTGGATAAGGGATATCACTCTGATGTAATGTTGAAGACATATCACTCAAGGTCCCCCTGTGACCATCGCTACCCCCTAGAACCATGCTTATGTACTCTCTCTCCAAGCATATGTCCTGCATTTGATAAATATCTCCTCCTGGAATTATAGGAAGAAGAATGACTCCCCATGTGGGTATGTCTCCCCCTATCTTCTCTTAAAGATGAACAATATGCTACCATTTCAATCTGCTTCTGCTACAAATGCTACTTCTGAACTGGAAAATAGATCAACTACTCAAGAATGATATTCTCTTATAATGACGATCCTTGGACCTGTCCATGCATAAATCATCCAAACTCATGCCATACCATACATAAAGTGTATGAAAATCATACATACTATCTCATTCCTCACTAATGATACAAAATATATGTCAAAAGTGAATAGAGAATCATGAACAAATCATCAACCAAGTACATCATGTTCCATATTGTGTGCCAACCATGTACATCAATACCATACAATATACCATAAGATATCATCAATGGAGTGTACCAACCATATACCAAGAACATGGTCCAACTTTGTACCAACCATATGCCTCTACCAACATGCCAACCATGTGCCTCAAACAAGTGTCATATCATTCATGATATGCCTCTACCATGAACCAAGTGCCACAACCATGTATCTCAATCAATCAAGTGTCTCAACTATGTCATCCCATACATCATGTACCAAAGTATATGCTAAACAAGTAATACCAATGATGTATTTTAGCCAAGTACTATCACCCACAAACATATACCATCTATGAGTGCATCAACATTGTACTAAACATGTATCACCACTTGTACCAAGCAAGTGCATCGAGCATGCACCAAAAATAGATCAAGATATGGCTCATCAATGATGTATAACATAACCACCTCATCAACTCATCAACTACATGTCCCAATGTGTAGCTCAACCACATGCCAAATGCATGCACCAAAATATCCAACAAATATGCCTCTAATGATACATCACAAGATATATCAATGGAAATAAAATATGTAGCAGTCATGTACCCCAACATATCTGCCTTAACCACATTCCACTACAACAAATACTAAGCATACAAAAATACATGTACTAGAAGTGTGCCTCAATAGATCAATGGCATCTCTAGCTAGCATAATCATGATATATCTCATAACCAAAGTGCCATAACTTCACTGTCACAACTAGCATTGTTCCTCAACAGAAAAAGGCTTCAATCCATACCTAGAGTTAGTCTAATGCATCAAGGATATACTTTCAACACTCAACCATATATCATCCCATACATACATTAATTATGTATGCCAACACATAATCACATAAACCCGCAACAAATGATTTTAGATCCTGCAACAAACCATGTCAGACCCTGTAGCACAGAGTTATACCATCACATCAAGCTGCAACTTATTTGCATAGCCTACTTTCCAAGGATTTTACCAAATATACGTGGCCTGCTATATAGACAACTCACGTATGTACGCAACCTATTTATAGGTCAACTCATGTATGTACATGACTTTTAACAATGTAACCAGCGTACTCTTCATAAGAAGTCAAGCTTAAGCTTGCCTTAGGGATGCCATTTTGTTCTGATTGTTCAGTCTTCTTCACCCACTTTTGAAGGTGTCCCAGCTTCACAGAACTTGAGCTCTGAGATTCCATCTTTCCAACATTGTCTTCTCTTCTAGCCTCATGTGTTCTTCTAGCCATACTATATGAAACACTCCTCATGTATTGTCTTCTTGTGTTCCAACAATCCTGGGATTTGTGGCCAAATCCACTACAGTTGTAGCATCTCATGTTGTGACAATGAGAAGCAATGTGTCCTACTTGATTACATCTCCAACACCTTAGGGTGTTATGAAATATTTCATTATCTCTCCTTGCATAATATCTGCATTCCAAAGCTTTGTGACCATATTCATTACATGAGTAAAAGTGACCATGAAAAAAAAAATCATACCTTTGCTTTGGTGTCCATCTTGAAGGTGTCTCTCTTTTGAATTTTCTTTGAGGTGTAAAGATGGCTTCTTGATGTCTTCCTTGCTTTGTTCTTTTGAAAATTTCATTTCCTTGTGTAGATGGTTTACTTGCAACATTATTTCCATCTTTTGAGAATCAGGGACTTACCTCAAGCTTATTTAAGGTGCTTGCTTCAACATGTGTAGCTTCTTTGTTGTATCCAAGACCTGATTTATCATTTGGTGATCTTTGATATCCAAGATTTCATTCAAGATTGTTGAGCTATTCAAGAACTTGTTTGAATTCTCTACTTTCTTTATAAGATCAACAACTTCAGCTTCTAACTTATGACACGACTCTTCCTTTTCATTTACTTGATTCTTTAATAGTTCCTCTACCCTTTTGGTTCTTCAATTTTGGTCTTGAGATGGATATTAACTTCAAGATTTTTGCTAATCTCGTCATCTACCTTCTTATTTTCTTTTATTTCATTATTTAGTCTTTTGATCTCTTCTTCTTTTTCTTCTAATTGAGTCCTTTTACTTTCTTCTTGTTCTTTGAGAATTTCCTTTAGTTTCAACATATGCTTTTGATTCTTTTTAAGAAACCTTTTGGTGTTTTCAGAAAGATAGCTATAGTCTATATAACTATGGTCATAGTTGTATTCATATAGACCCCAATCAACTTTCTTTTTAAGCTTTGAAAGTTCTTCTTCTACTTCTTCCATGGGATAACTATCATCTGATTCTACACAAACTATTTATAGATCTTCTTCACTTGTAGAGAAACATTCAAATTCATCACATTTAGAATTATTGCAATCAGAGGATTTTGGGGATTCTTCACCTTCATTGTTCTTGTTAGAGTTGTCTTTAGTATCTTCCTTTTTTTCTTGGTATGTCTTCTCTAGCTTTAGCCATAGATCCTTGGTGGATGTGCATTGTCCCATGATTTCTTTGATAGAACTTGAGAGTCCATTGAAAATGGTCTTGAGAGCCAATGCATCATTCTTCTTTTCTTCCTTTTGAGCTGCAAACTTTGACTTGTTCTTCAAGGGAACTGATCCACCAATAGTTTCTTTCCAAACAACTCCTCATTTTTATTTAAAATACTCTTTCATTTCTATTCTCCATGCTGAATAATTTTCCACATCAAGGATTGGAACTTCATCATCCATTTGTGTGTCCATGGATCTCTTCCAAGCTTGTTAAGGCTTTATAGTGAAGGCCCACTCTGATATCAATTGTTGGACACACCGACCACACTGAGAGGGTGGGTGAATCAGTGTAGGGATATTTTTCAACATCCCTTCACAAAAAATCCTTAGTTATCAATCACCATTTACTCATCACTTATTACTGTCATTTATAACCAGTTGTATGTGAACATATATCAACAAAATATAACACCAACATATATCATCAATAAGCCATCACCACAAAGAACGCAAAGAACACAAGATGTATGTACAATTTTCTTTCTATTATGGACTACAATCATTGGATTTATCAACAACAACTGAATAGAGTATCAACTCCATAAGAGCACCAACTATGGAATGAAAGACTCATCTTACACAACTCAACACCAACTATGCAATGCAAGACTCAGATTACACAACTCAACACCAACTATGCAATGCAAGACTCAACTTACACAACTCAGCACCAACTGAGAAGAGGATTCAATCCTCAATAGATACCAATCTGTCAACAGGTATGCGACCTGTTAGTAGTGAAGCACGCATATGTACGTGCCCTACCAGCAGTACATCCCACGTATGTACGCGACCTATTTGTACTGCAGTCCACGTATGCCTTCTGAACAACTAGGGTTTTCTCTCCTTGAAAAAATCAGATCCTCTGCATCCTTCAGTCACATCCACTTATGCCTTTCACTATCCAATTTGTACCATAACCAATCAAAACACATCTATGCTCTCCAACAACTTACTCATGCTCCTCAACCATACACTATAAATGTTACTTAATCATGTATAAGCAACCAGTATACTATGGCAACCATATCAATACTGAAACATAAGAGTGTTTCTCACTCTATCAATCAACCAACATAAACCATATCATAACAGCCATACCAAGAATTCCTTAAGCATTCACCATACCATAAGAAAAAGTATCCATCAAAAAAATTATGTAATCATACCAAAACTTCTATGGCAGAACTGAGCCCACAGAATGCAGATCTGGAACTTGCTTCAAACTTTAGAAAACTGACATCATCTCACACTCAAGTCTCCATGACTTTATCCAATTGTACACTCTCTGATCTCCTTCAGCCCGCGTGTGTACACATCCTACCTCACTGTGGCCCAATTATGTACGCGCTCTGGCTCACTGTTGCCTGTGTACTCCTTTAGAAACTAGGGTTTTTGAACTTCCAAAACTTTCGTCGTCAAGATCTTAGACTTACTGAAACTTTGATGCGTCCATGAGAACTTGCAATCACTCTCTTACTCAGAATATATCTTCAATATATGCTCAAGAGAAGTGTTCTTACAAGAGACCCTTGCCTCTTATTTATACTCTCCAAGAAGCTTCCTTTAGAAGCATCCACTTACCCACTTTGTCCACATAATATCCACATAACCATTTTGTCCACATGGCCACATTTATCCAACTTTGTCCACTTAGCCACTTTGTTCACATGGCCACTTGTCCATTTAACTCTCTTTCCTTATTTTTTGGGTTAGTCCATTTATAACCACTTTCCATAGTTAGAAAGTTCTCCGTTAACTTTATTATTTAAATAATCCTCTTTGAATTCATCACTTCACTTTATTATTTAAATAATTTCTTATTTGTAAGCACTTTGACTTCTTTGACCTTTTGGGGCTTCTAGCCAACACATGAGGGTCCTCCAACTTCATAAGGCCATAACTCTCAAACCGTGAGGATTTATGTGATGTTCCACATACCACCGGAAATGGCATGACAAGCACTATCCATCTAGGATAGTTTCACTGACAAATTCACTGATCTTCATCTCATTATTATATAATTAAGCATGGGTTCTCTAACCATACTTCTAGGATAACTCAATTGCAAAGCGTCTTCCCATGAGGGATTTCACCATAAGGGGACCACTTTGGAGTTCATACATTTGTACTTCCTATCAACCATGACAAGACAATAATAATTCATATTTACATCCAACTTGAATAACCCATGACAATACATCACTATGACATTGTCCCTTTGTCATTGATTCTATGCATGACGACATGATCCAATGATCAATACATTAATGCATCAATCTATCTATGCATCATATATCAATGACAACACATCGATCCATCTTCATCTATACATCAATCCATCTATGCATCATATATCAATGACAACACATTGATATCGATTCATTTACAAAAATGCCAAAACATACTACATCAATATACTAGGACAAGACATTTTTCCTTTGACATCAATCACAACATGATCCAACACTATCATACCACCATCTTAGCAATTGTACTTGTATAGTGTTTTTCACCATTGCTTTAATGACAAATTTTGATTTTCATTATATATGTATTTGTTTTTTCAATGTCAATGTTTTCTTCATTTCATCCTCAACACAACTTGAATCAAAACCAACCATGAAAATGGTAACAAACCTACATTTTGAAAACTAAAATTAATAAGCAATAAGAACTTCTCTTAGCACTAAATCTTTCACAAGTGTATTTACATTATGGATATTTGTGTATGAACTGGATTTTATGAGAAGAACAAAATGACTACATATTATTAACAGGTGCTTAACACAAAATAACAGAGATACCATAAAATTGGTTTTCTATTCAATAAGGAAATAAGCTAAAACTGTAAAATGCAGTGGAAAAAAGCTTGCTCGAATGGTGGTGGCTTATCTCTGAGAAGAGATGTGACAGTTGCACTCATTCGTAAGAAGATGATTACAATGAGGCTCTAAAGGCCTTTTTACAATAAACAGGAATTCCAAAAACCCTAAACATCCAAAAACCTAACCCTAGGAGATGAAACGCCAAAAGTCATGTGGGCCCCGTTTGGGTAAGTTAGTAGATCAACTTCTCGGGGTCGTAACTTTTGCATACGATATCCATTTTATGTGTATGATAGCCCATTGGAAAGGTATCATTGAGGAGATTAATTTTGGGGGAAATATTGAAGGAAATTCCTTATTTATACCCCTTTCCCCAAAAATCATCTTTTAGGGCCTCAAAACGGCTCTGGAAGTGAAAAACTGCTAAAAATAGTAAATTACCAAAATTGTTAGAAAATTGTTTTGAGCCAGTTGGAAAAGGTGGGTGGCCACCGATATCCACTTGGATCAATCCTAACTCCTTATGAAGAAATGGTATCCATTGCGTTTAATTCCCCCATCAGATGAGGAAATTTCTATTGAATTTGGCCCCGGGTGAGCCACTTGCCTTGGTGCAGGAGCTGCCCTGCTTTGACGACTCGATAAAGATGGATCCTTTGTTGTCGAGTTCCCTTGATATGTGTGTCCACAATCTAATCACTAGATGCTTGTTTTATGCAGTCAGGGTTGAGCTCTGTTTTTGTCAGTTGTTCTGCTTCTTCTGAGGTGTCCAATAATGGTGGGAAATAAGGGCAAAGAAGATCCACGTTGAACACTAGGTGCAGGCCAAGGAAAGGAGGAATGTTGAGCTCAAAATAATTATCTCCCATGGCCTTGGTGATGGTGTATGACCCATAACGGAGTGGGTGAAGCTTCTGATGGGGTCCTATAAGGTGTTCTTTTTGCAAGTGCAACCAAACTTTGTCACCCACTTGAAACTTATGTGGCACCCGATGTTGATCACGGTGTTGCTTGTACTTGTCATTGGACTTCTGTAGGATATCCTGAACCTGTTGGTGGATGTGCTAGATCCGCTCAATGAACCAGGTGGATTTGTCAGCTTCCATTGGAGCAGGATATGAGTCAATCGAGGTGACCACAAGGGGAAGTGAAACATCTATGGGACCCAATGGTTGGAATCCCAACCGCACCTGAAAGGGGATGTGGCCGTTTGAGATATGCAAGGCTCGGTTGTAGCTATGTTGGACATAGGGAAGGCTCTCATCCCATGTGCAAGGGTGCTTTGAATTATACATGTGAAGGATATGAAAAATCATTTGATTTACGACCTCAGTTTGGCGATCTGTCTGGGGGTGGAAGGTCGTGAATTTGGTGAGCTTGGTGTCCAACAGTGACCAGAGGCTTGACCAGAATGTGTTGAGAAATTGACTTTCTCGATCTGAGACAATGGTTTGTGGGATTCCAAAATGTACCCAGACTCGTTCAAAGAAGAGCTTGGCAGTGGCCTCTGTTGTGATGTTCTTCTTTCAGGCAACCAGAATCGCCATCTTAGAAAAGCGATCAACAACCACAAAAACATAGTCATTTCCCTGCTTGGTGGATAGGAGGCCCGACATGTAGTCCATTGAGATGGATTTCCATGGCCTTTCAGGAGTAGGAAGAGGGGTGTACAGGCCCTGTTTCTTAGTGGTCAGTTTGGCAATAGCACAGGTAGTGCATAACCTGATATATTTGCTGACCTCATGTCAAAGTTTCGACTATTAGAAATGTTTCTCTAGCATCACCGCTATCTTTTTGACGCCGAAGTGTCCTGCCACCTGAATGTAGTGGGCTTCCCATATTAGCTTCGCTTGGTCACTTGATGGAACAAAAATATGGCCCAGACGACACAACAACCCATCTTGAAGATGGAAATTATTGATAACCGTGTTTGCACCCACCATTTGGTAGGTGGTGGTGAATTTTGGTTCTGTCTCATAGAGTTGGGGCCATCCATAGGTCTCATGGCCGCAAGAGTATAGCACCGTGGTGAGTGTCATGACTGGCGGTCTGCTGAGGCAATCAACGACGTGATTAGTGATTCATATTTTATAATTGATGTTGAGGTGGAATTGCTGCAAGTATGTGGACCACTTTTGATGGCGGTCATTCTGCAATTTTCCTTGTGTCTGCATGAACTGCAGTGGCTTATTATCATTGTGGATGACTGTCTCCTTCCCTAGAATGTAATGTCTCCACTGGCGGCAAGCTTGCACAATGGAATAAATTTATTTTTCATAAGTAGGGTACTTACGGACAACATCTGATAGTGTCTCACTATGATAGGCCATGAGGTGTTCGTGCTAAGTGAGAACGACGCCCACAACATAGTCTGAATAATCTGTCTCAATTTTAAAGGGTTTTTGCAGGTCTGGTAGTGAAAGTACTGGGGATGAACACAAGTGTTGCTTCAAATCATCGAATGCTTTTTGTTGGGACCAACCCCACACAAATTTCGCCTTACCACCACCCTTGGTTATTTGGTTGAGGGCCCATGCAATATGGGAGAATCCCAACATGAACCTGCAGTAGAAATTGGCAAGGCCCAAGAAGCTCTGAAGCTTAGTGAGTGTGGTTGGGGCTGGCCAGCCACAAATGACTTGGATCTTGGTTGGATCCACATGTACACCATGTTGATCAATGATGTAGCCCAGGTAATGGACCCTGTCCATGCCGAAGGAGCATTTTTCCAAGTTGGTGTATAGCTTGTGTTGTTGCAGTGTGTGCATAACCTATTGAATATGCTGCAAGTGTTCGGCCCAAGTCTTGTTGTAAATGAGAATGTCATCCAGATACACCACTACAAAAGTATTGGTGAATGGTTGTAGGATATCATCCATCATCCTCATGAAATTGGCTAGAGCATTTGTCAAACCAAAGGGCATGACCAACCATTCAAAAAGGCCTTCCTTTGACTTGAAGGCAGTCTTCTATACATTTGTTTGTTCTATCGAGACCTGGTGGTAGCCAGACTTCAGATCAATCTTATTGAAGTATTTTTCCCCCGTGATTTTATCAAGGAGGTCATCGATTCGGGGAATCGAGTACCGATTTCTGACTGTGATTTTATTCAGAGCCTGGTAATCAATGTAGAGTCGACAGGTTCCATATTTCTTTTGTACCAACACGATTGAGCTCCCACAAGGTGATGAGATGGGATGGATGTGCCCCTTGTGGAGCAATTCTTGGTTCTGTCGCTTGATTTACTCATTCTCTAACAAAGAGTGGCGATAGACTGGCCCATTGGGTAGCAGTGCGTCGGGGTTCAAATCGATGTGGTGCTTGACCTGCCAGTGCAGAGGTACCCTGGTAGGTGAGGAGAAGATATATGAGTATTCTTCCATGACCTTATCTACTTTCTTCTGCTGTGTGGAGAGGTCGGTCACAGAGACCCTGGATGTAGCTTTGATCTTTTGCTTATTCTAAGAGAGAATAACGAAGAAGACAAACTTTCCCATTTGAGAGATGATCTTCCTGCATTTCTTAGCAGAGATCAAGGAAATAGCACTAAGTGGGACTGCCTTGGTATCCTATACAATTTCTTGTTCAAAGTAATAATAACACTACAAGGCCTAGACTCATACACAACATGACATTTCCATAAATAAGGTTGGCCCAAAAGAACATCACAAACTTTGAGAGGAGCAACATCACACAATACCTCATCTTTGAAGGGCTTGATGTCGTATGACAGTCAACACTGTTGGTTGACACAGAGGTCGCTTCCTTACCGGAGCAATCCGATGGTGTAGGGTTGTGGGTGTGGCGTTATCAACAGGGCCAACCACTTGATGACCTCTACTGAGATGAGGTTCGTCTAGATACCGCTATCAATGATGAAGTGCAGTGGGGTGCCTTTTACCCACATCTGTGAATGGAAGAGGTGCTCTCCTTCTTCTAGCTCCTCTGGTTCACTGGGCTGGAGCTTGGTGGTAGCAATGGTGGCACTGGGTTCCATGTCAATGATCCATCTTCCCCTTTCTGGTTCTAGCTCAAAGTCAAAACTTGCATCTGATTTAGAGGCTTTCACTTCGGCCACTGTCGACTTGTTTGAGTGGCAGTCATCAGTGTTATGCCAAGGGCTCTTATGGAAGTCACACCACTTCCCAGTATATTTCTTTGTCTTTCTGGTGTCCTTCTTTGCTTGCGGCTTGGACTGGTTGTCTTGATACTGTCCATCTTTTCTCTTTCCTTTGTTTTGTGGGTTGGGGCCGTCCTTTCCTGGATTTTGTTGTGCGGGGTTCGTAGGCCCAAATTGCTGCATCTTTTGTTTGAGCTTCTGCCTAATTTTGACGACATATTGGTAGGTTGCGCCCAAGGATGAGATGTCCATAAATTCCATTTATGTCTAGATGTATCTATGCAAAGCATCATGATACTTGAGCACCAGATATCACTCTGAATATTTGATACCCAGCTTGGTACGCAAGGTATGGAAGATATTTGTGAAATCTGGCACTGCTTGGTCTCTTTCTTTACGCAATGTGGTCCATTTGGTATACAAGTCGTCATAACTTCCGACAGGGTAGTATTGTTCCTTAATAGCATCCCTGAAGGATTCCCAGGTGGTTGTGACTGTAAATTATGAGGGTTCCTCTATTTCCTTTGCTCACAAAAAGTTTCCCACCAATATCTGACATAGGGAATGACTTTGAGGAGCGCAAAAGTAATTTTTTCTCTATTCAAAAAGTTATGGACATAAAAATACCCTTCTAGTAGATTCAACCACTTGTCTACAACATATGTGTCTATCTGACTTTCCAATATAGGAATATCGAATTTTATTTTTACCTTGAAGGGGGCAGCACCTCCGCTCGAAGAATATGCGTCGCCTGTTGGTAGTCGCCGAAGGATTTGCGCGAAACTATCCATCATCTCGTTCCTTTGTTGCATGAGGGCTTCCTCAATCAATAGTTTGAAAGGATCTATTGTCCCGTCATCTTTCTTTTCTCCTGCCATGAGAGGTCGCTTGGGCGTGCGAGAGCTTTTTTCCTCAAGAGAAACAAGCTCGAGACCCAATTCTTTGTACTCTGACCTCGTCGGGGACATGCATTAAGACAACAAGGAGTAAACCGCTCTAATACCACTAATCCAGATTTTATGAGCAGAACAAAATGACTACAGATTATTAACAGGTGCTTAACACAAAATAACAGAGATACAGTAAAAATGGTTTTCTATTCAATAAGGAAATAAGTTGAAACTGTAAAATGCAGCGGAAACAAGCTTGCTGGAATGGTGGCGACTTATCTCTAAGAAGAGATGTGACGACTGTGCTCATTCGCAAGAAGATGATTACAATGAGGTTATGAAAGCCTTTTTACAATAAATAGGAATTCCCAAAACCCTAGACATCCAAAACCTAACCCTAGGAGATGAAGCGTCAAAAGTCATGTGGACCCCGTTTGGGTAAGTTTGTACATCAACTTCCCGAGGTTGTAAGTTTTGCATACGATCTCTGTTTTAGGCGTATGATAACCCGTTGGAAAGGTATCGTCGAGGAGATTCATTTTGGGGGAAATATCGGAGGAAATTTTATATTTCTCCCCCTTTTCCCAAAAAACATCATTTAGGACCTCAAAACGGCTCCGGAAGTGAAAAATTGCTAAAAATAATAAATTACCAAAAATGCCAGAAAATGGTTTTGAGCCAATTGGAAAAGGTGGGTGGCCACTGATATCCACCTAGATCAGTGTATCTATGTAAGGAGAAATAAAGTGTTGAATAATTTAAAAAGAAACCATATGCTTTAAGGGAACAGACCATGGGCCCAGTTGAAAATAAGACATATTCCAAGTTGAGTTAAGGATTAATGTAACATAGTTGAGAAGCCTTCAGAATTGCATTATAATTCTTGAAATTTTTTTATTAAAATTAATTGAGATTCAAATCTTTAAATAAAAAAATAAAAGATTTAATACATTAATTTGTTTTTTTCACTTTTTTATAACATTTTTATTTTAACTTAAAATAAAAAAACTCCATTTTATTTATTTGAAACACTTACAATATTTTCAAGAATTTTTGGTAATCTACAAAAATAAAAATCACATACATTGTAATGCGAAATTAAAACCCCAAATATATTATCAGATTCTATCCTACTTAAATGGTTACTAACAAACTAAAAACACCTAAAAGTAAATTTATTTATTTTACTTAAATTGCAGCTAACAAACCTAAAAACACGCTTTTATTTATTTTATTCAAAGTGTCACGAACAAATATAAAACACACTTTTACCTTAAAATCTTGTCAATATAAATTTATTTATTTAACCTATTATTATTGATCCATTGTTCACACTCATTTTACATATAAAAGCGCTCGTTTCTGTTGAGCCTTCAACAATCCCAAACCTAAAAAACTCGGACCCTTTCTTTTTAATTTCTCTCCTCTTGCACGCATCTTCCTGTCGTGGAAAAAGTTATTTTGTTATCAAGAATGATAGGCTGCCCGCCGAGTTGCTTGACATGGGGTGTCTTCAATTAATGTCATTCAGAATTTATAAATTAATTAAATAATGGTTGGGAATGTTATAATTAAACACAATTTTAAAGGAAAGAGGATATGAAACCATAAATAATCACTGGAGAAAGAAACAAGAAATTAGGAAATATAAATTAAGGAGAATTTAAACTATATGACATGAGAAGTTTACTAGATAAACCCATAAAATAAAATAACATTAAAAATAATGTTATTCAAATGATAAATAAATGCAAGTGAGGTATAGTCAAAATAATAATAATAATGAGTGAGTATAAAGAGAAAAAGGCTTAGATAAAAATCCAAGAATAAATTTAGAAATAACAAACTCAAAGGATGTATGGGTGAGAAAATGATGTACACTTAAGGATAGTATAAGAGGATAGTATAAGAGTAAAAAGAGGTTTAATGATTTAGGTATTGAATAAGGGGTTTCTATGAGTGTTGAATGTGTAGTCATCTTTTCTATTGAAGTTTTGGGGTGTTTTTTGATTTCCAGTGCTTCTCAAATGATACTAAGATTAATAGGGCATTGAGGTAAGACTTTTGGTTTTGTCAAAAAAAAATAAGGTGATTTGATTTGAAGGAGTGTTCACTAATAGCTATGACTTGTTGATACTATTGTGGTTTGTGTCAGTGATGTGTTTTTAAAGGATATGCTGGTTTGACCCTATATATTTATTATTCAACATACTCTTTTCTAATCACTTAGCTTCTCTTGTCCCTAATGATGAGTGCAGTGTCCACTCAAAAAGTTGGATATTTCAAAACTATTTACAAAGCTTATTTCCAATTAGTATGAAGTTTAGAATAAGAATTGTGTAATTTATTTATGTTCATAATGAAACATTTTTAAAAATAACAAAATATTATTAAATAAAAAATATATAATATTATATAGTATTAAGTAAATAAAAATATGCTCCCCGAGGTGTAGGACGCTCAGTGATAGAGTATTTTGTTAAGACATTATGTGATGTGAAGTCACCGGTTCGAAACCTCTGGGGACACTAAAAATCCAACCATGTTAAGGGTTGGTGTGGCTCGGGATGGGTGCGATCCCCGAGTGATTTTGACGGCTTAGATGCCCTTGAGTCACGGTTTCTCAAGCCACACTAGTCCCTCACAGACAAACTAGCAAACAAAAAAAAA
>SNQJ01S0057342.1:0-25185 GCA_010110895.2 Picea sitchensis
TATTCCCCTGCATTATTGTGATCATCATTTAGTGACTCGGAAAAGAGTTTAAAAGAAGCATAATTGTTTAAGCACGGTAACAACTGATTCACCCCCCCCTCTCAGTTGACTAACACATTGTTGATCGATAGTTGATGCGTGATTGGTACTTTTCTAGTACATTGGTAGAGGCACCTACCAGTAGTTTGATCGGCACATGTTTTATGGAGGATTTGGCATACATATATGGGATTCATCATTTTATGGTATTGGTGCATGGTAATGTACATGTTTGGTACACTCATAGATGGCATATGCTTGATGATACTACACCATTGGTACTACTTGATTAGTACAAAAATTGGCATTTGTTTGAGATACATGATTGTGGCACTTGGTTCATGATGGATACATATCATGAGTGATATGATACATTGTTTGGCATGTTGGTAGAAGCACATGGTTGGCATATTGGTGGATGCACATGGTTGGCATATTGGTATATGCACATGGTTGGCATATTGGTGGATGCACATGTTGGCATGTTGATAGAGGCATTTGATTGATACATTCCATGGATGATATCTTTTGGCACATTGCATGATGTTGATGTACATTGTTGATGTACATAGGTGTTGTGCATGATGAGCACACATTTTGTACATGATGTTCTTGGTTGATATTTTTCTCATTGACATATCTTTTGCTTCATGATGCTTGGAATGGCATGAGTTTGATGCATGAACAGGTCCAATGATCGTTATATGGTAACACAATGTTCATCTTGTAGAAAATATAGGGGAGACATACCCATAGGGGGAATCATTCTTCTTCCCATGATTCTAGGCGGAGATATTTATCATATGCATACCTAGAAAAGAGCCCTATATTTGAATAAAGAGCACATAAGCATAATTCCAGGGGGATCAATGGTCACAGGGGGAGCATGTTCGATGTATCTTCAGCATTACATTAGAGTGATATCCTTTGTTCAAAAGGGGAGAGATTATTCAGAGGAATATCAAAGTCACTCAGACAGGGGGGGCAGCCCCAAGGAAAGTTCAAGCAGGGGGAGCAGCCCCAAGAGGAGAATGGCCCTTTTCCATTGATGTCAAAGGGGGAGAGATAATCACATTGATGTGATTGATGATTATTGATTGGAAGAGATAGTCACATTGACTATTAGAGCATGATTTATCTACATGTTGACATCAATAATTGGTAATTGGTGTTGACATAAATTTTGGTATTGCCATCAATGCCAAAGGGGGATATTCATAGGAAGATCAAAGGCACTCAGACAAGGGGATCGTCCCCAAGGAAAGTTCAAGCAAGGGGAGCAGCCCCAACAGGAGAATGGCCCTTTTCAATTGATGTCAAAGGGGGAGAGTTAATCACATTTTTGTGATTGATGTTTATGATGGGGAGGGATAGTCACATTGACTATTGATGTAGAGAATGCCATATCTACATGTTGACATCAATAATTGGTAATTGGTGTTGACATCAATGTTGGTACTACCATCAATGCCGAAGGGGGAGATTGTTGGATCATGTTGTCATTGATGCCAATGGTTTGATTGATTGATGTCAAGTGATTGATTGATGTCAAAGGATTGATTGATTGATGTCAAGTGATTTATTGATGTCAAAGGATTGATTGATTGATGATTGATGTAATTTAATATGTATTTTCCTTGATAAGAATTCATAGATGAAGATGGATTAATGAGTTGTCATTGATACATGATGAAGATGGATCGATGTGGTTTCATTGGTATATGATGCATTGTTGAAAAAATGTATAGATGACTCATTATTGTCTTATCATGATTGACAAGTTGCACAAATGGATGAACTCCAAAGTGGTCCCCTTATCGTGAAATCCCTCATGGGAAGATGCTTTGCGGATTGAATTATCCTAGAAGAATGGTTGGAGGACCCATACTTGTATGTGGAATAATGAGATGAATATCAATGAAGTTTTTGGTGAAACAATCCTAGATGGATATTTCTTGTCATACCATTTCCGGTGGTATGTGGAATGTCACATAACTCCTCACGGTTTGAGATTTATGGCCTTACGAAGTTGGAGGACCCTCACATGTTGACTTGAAGTCCAAAAGGTCAAAGAAGTCAAAGTGGTTTAAAAGAATAAATAATTATTTAAATGATAAATTAAAGTGACAAAGTCAAGGTGGATTATTTAAATACTAAAGAGAAGTGACAAAATCAAGAAATGATAAAGTAAGGTGACAAAATCAAGAAGGAATATTTAAATGATAAAGTATTGGAGAACTTTCTATTTATGGAAAGTGGTTAACCCTAAAATAAGGAAAATAGGTTAAGTGACCTAGAGGGATGAGAAGTATAAAGAAAAAAATAATATAGCTATGGACTCTTTCAAAACATACTTTTTGTGGATGGAGTGGAGCTTCTTGTGAGAATATCTTGGAGTATTGATGGAAGGAGGCTTCTTGCGAAGGCTTTTGTGAGCATATTTGGTGTGGATCTCTTGGGCATGTGTTGAAGATATATTCTGAGAGAGAGGATCGGGTGGATCTCATGGATGCATTGAAGTTTGGACAATTCACGGATCATGGATGGTGAAATTCGTAATTACATAAAACCCTATTTTATGAGTTGTATGTGGGTTGTCTTTGTATAGGGTGCATATATGTGAGATGTCTATGTACAAGGTGCATACAATCTGTGAGTTATCTCTACGTATAGAGTGGTTAAAATCATGGATATTTGTGGTTGAGCTAATGACAAGTTATTTGAGAGAGGCTGAAGCGGTTCTAGATCGCATTCTATGGACTCAGATATCCTTTGAGACCACTAATTGTAGTTTATTGTCTTGATGGATGAGTATTGCTTGTTGTGTTGTGAATGCTTAGAAAATTCTTGGTATGGTCTTTGTGATGTGGTTTATGTTGGTTGATGGGTGAGCAGTACTCTTGTGATTCAAGCGTGATATATGATTTCTATGGTATACTAGTTGTATACATGATTGAGTTAACATTCATGTTGATTGGCTGTGGAGCATGAGTAAGTATTGGAGAGATTGGATTTGTTGTGATTGGATGGTGGTCAATTTGGATAGTAGAGATACATAAGAAAATGATAAATTGGTTGCATAGGATCTAAGTTGATCTTGAATGATAAGCCCTAATAGCTTCGAGAGGGCATCACCTTGATTGTTGTATACAGTCACTTGCATTACATATGTGGGTTGTAGTGAGGGAGGACGTGTACACACACGGGATGCAGTCTTGACAGGTCGTGTATATATTTGATTGATATTTGTTGAGGATTGTTGCCTCACCTGGAGTTGGTTTGAGGATTGTAAGATGAGTCTTGCATTATGGATTTGGTGCTCTTGTGGAGTTATTACTCTATTCAGTTGTTGCTAGAAAAACCCAAGAGTTGTAGTCCGTAATAAAAGAAAATTATACATACATCTTGTGTTCTTTGTTCCTTGTGGTGATGACTTATTGATGATATATTTCTAATATATAATTTGTTGATATGTGTTCACATCTAAGCACTAGTTATAAATGGCAACAATGAGTAATGAGTAAAATGTTGAATGATAACTAATGAGTTTTGTGTAAGAAGTTTTGGGAAAAAGAGCCCTACACTCGTTCACCCCCCCTCTAAGTTTGGTACCTCCCCTCTATGTTTGGTAGGTGTGTCCAACATATTTCCCATCTGAAACTTGTGGGGCAACCTATGTTGATCATGCGTTGTTGTGCCAGGTGGACTTCTACCAAATATCATATACCTATTGGAAAATGTGTTGGATTCATTCAACAAAGCTTGGGTAGCACTGTTGTCTTGGTTTGACATGGGACTATTCTTCTATATGGAAGCAAAGGGGTATTACAACATCCACTTAGGAACCAATAGTTGCAAGAAATCTAACCCAACATCTAGAAAGGGTTGTGGTGAGTTGAATATGTATGTAATATTGTATTAGTATCAACATAGGAAGACTCTCATCCCATGCGTGGATGCTTGGAATTGTACATCTTAATATATCCACGATCATCTTGTTGATATTGGTTTAGCCCATCATTTGGGGGTGGAAGCCCATGGATTTGGTGACCTTGGTGTCAACCGTGACCATAGGCTCTCAACCAAAATGTGTTGTTGAGAACCAGCATCCCAATCACGGAGCGATGGTGTCTGCAGTGTATCCAAATGTACCACACCGTTCAAAAAAGATATTGGAGTGGCCTTCATTGTGATGCTCTTCTTGCAGTCCATAATCATCTTTTGAAATCGATCAACCACCATAGAAACACAATCCCACATTCCCATGCTTGGTTGAAGTAAGATCCAACATGTAGTCCATCGAGATGGATTCCTAGGGATTGTTAGGGGTGGGAAGGAGGATTGTACATGCCTTATTTCTTAATGGTTGGTTTATCAATGGTGCAGACACGATACACTTTGACATCCTATCAAAGTTTCAACCAATAAAAATTGTGTTGTAGCATTCCCACTATCTTTTCTACGTAGAAGTGTCATGCCACCCGGCTGGTGAGTTCCAAAATTAGCTTCACTCACTCACTGGATGGGATGCAGAGATGGACCAAATGGCACAACAACCCATACTGAAAATGGAAATCGGTGACAGTTGTGTTGGTTCCTATCATATAATTGAGTGGAAATTAGGGATATCTCATAGAGAGTTAGGGCCATATAGGAGTCTCATCATGCATGCATGTAGCACCATATGGTTAGTCTCTGCTTGGAAGTGGGTGAAGCTGATCAGCGATGTAGTTGGTGCTCCCTATATTATACTTGATGTTGACATGGAACTGTTGCAGGTATGTGGAAATTTTTTTATGGCGGTCATTCTTCAATTTCCTTGTGTATGTATGAACTTTCTGAGGCTTATGATGGGTGTGGATGATTGTCTCCTTCTTGAGAATATGTAAAATACCTCAGCGATGGGCTTGTACAATGAATTACATTTCTTTGTCATAGGGTGGGGTACTTATGAACTATATCTTATATGTCTCACTATGATGAGCCATGGGATGTCCATGTTGGGTGAGAATTGCACCCCTAACTTGTAGTATGGAAGCATTTGTCTCTCCAATCTCAAAGGGCGTTCTTGGTCGAGGGTAATGGGAGCATCCCGGGGGTTGAGCACAAGCACTACCTTAAAATCATTGAATTCTTTTTTGTTAACATTTGGACCCACACAAATTTTCTGTCCCACCACACCTAGTCCCACTTGGCTAAGGGCCCATAAAATGTGGGAGAATCCCAGCATGAACTTGCGATAGAAATTGTGAAATTTTGAGAGAAGATCTAGAAAGCTTCGGTGAGTGTGGTGAGAGGGCTATGGAGTCCACAGATGACCCTATATGTTGGATTTGGATCAACATGGACCCCATACTCATCAACAATGTATCCTAGGTATTGGACCCTATTCATTCACAGAAGGATCATTTTCCAAATTTACATATAGATTGTGTTGACGTAGGGTGTGTGCATGTACATTGGAATATGTTTACCAGCGTTCACTCCAACTCTTGTTGAAGAGATGAGGATTTCATCCAAATAAAACACCTCAAAATAATTGGTGAAGACCGCCAAGATATATTCCATCATCTCATGAAATTTGTTGGGGAATTTTTCAAACAAAAGGGCATGACTAGGGATTTTAAAAGACCTTCTTTGGACTTGGCTGATCTTCGCCCTTCCAATTCTCTATTAGGACTTGGTACTTCTAGTTTAAGATAAACATTACTAAAGTACTCCCCCATGATGTCATTCAAAGAATTTTCAATTCAAAGGAATTGGGTACCATTTAGTGTCAATCTTTTGATGGTAGGATGCATATATACGCACAAGAACAATTGGGCTTCCACAAGGAATTTGATGAGCTTGAGTCGGAAGTGACCCTTTTTTGAAGTATTTCTTGGATTTGGCACTTGATCTCCTCATTTTTCTAATAGAGAGTGGTGATAGACTAGCCAATTTAGATTGTGAGTGGTGCTTGTGAGTGTTAGATCGATTGATTGTGAATTGATAGTGCATAGGTGGGTGGGTGAGGAGAAGATGTCTTTGTATTCTTCAGACTTATCCACTTACTTATGTTGCATGGAGAGACCTATCGCAAAGGCCATGGATGTGGTTTGCAAACTTCCTCTCACTTTGAACATAAATCATAGAAGAAGACAAACTTCCCGGTTTGAGATGACCTTCCTAGATTGCTTAACAAAGATCAAGGAAATGGTGGGTGGAACTACCTCGGGTATCTTGTACAATTTTCTTTCAAAGTAATAATAACACTATGAGGCCTAGACTCATATGCTCAACATGACATTTCCATAAATAAGGTTGGCCCAAAACAACATCCCTGAAACTTCAAGGGGAGGAAATCCACCTATTATCATCTTTCAGGGGCTTGATATCATTGAAATGTGGATTGTGGATAGTTCACTTAATTGGAGCCATCCATTGGTGTATGATTGTGGGTGTGTTTTTTTCGATAGAGCCAACTACTTGATGACCTCCACTTTGGGATGAGGGTTCTTATGGATACTTCTAATGATGGAAGTGGAAAGCGGTACCTTCACCATCACAATGAATGAAGAGGCACTCACTTTTCCTCTAGTTCCTTCAGGTTCATTGGAGGTTGGAACTTAGTGGTAGAAAGCGGTGGCTGGGTTACGCATCAGTTTGTCTCCTTTATGGTTGAATCAGATTTGGAGTCCACATCCCGATTTAGAGAGCTCCTGCTTACCACCAATGGGCAGTTGAAGCGGGAATTTAGTGGTGTTAGCCATAGGGATCTTATGGAACTCACACCACTTCGATGTCTCTCTTTGTCTTCCATTTTCCTTATTTGTTTATGGCTTAGACAGGTTGTCTTGGGGTTTTCCATCCTTTCTCTATGATTTTTTCTATGGGTTGGGCTATTTTTCCCTTTTTGTTGTGAGGGGTTCACAAACCCAAGCTGTCATGTCTTTGATTTAAGATTACGCTCAATTTAATAGCATGTATCCATAGGTGTATGGGATGAGATGTCACGAGAGAAACTCCATTTTTATGCGGATGTATCTATAAAAACATCCGCGGTGTTTAAGAACCATGTGGCTCAGATTGTTGATACCTAGATTAGTGTAAGGTATGGAGGTGTTGGTGAACTCTGGAACTATTTGGTCCCTTTCATGTCATAGTGTGGTCCTTCTTATATATATATGAGTCGTCTAACTGTAGTGGTATTTCTCATATTGGAATCCCTAAAAGAACCCCATGTGGGTGCGACTACAAATAATGTAGATCCCTTGGTTTCCTTTTTCTCATAGAATTTTCCGCCAATCTTTGACATGGGGGCCGGCCTTAAGAACACAAATGTAATATTTTTCTCTATCAAAAACTTTATGGATAGAAAAATACCCTTCCTATGAATGTGTTTGTCATTTCTATAGCATCTTTGCATCTATTAGACCTTCAAATATGGGAATATCAAAATTGATTTGTATCTTGAAGAGTGTCTCACCTCCAAAATGGCTACTTGTCGAATATTCCTCGACCACCATCGGTAGTCATCAAAGGATTTGCGCAAAATTATCCATCTTGTTCCTCTATCATGTGATGGGGAGTTCGCTTGAACCAGCAGTTTAAAGGGATCTCCTTTACATCATCTCTCTTTCTTCCCCCATGGGAATTCGTTAGGTTCAATGAGGCCGATCTTGAAAAGGTTCCATTTGGTTAGAGTCCCAACTACTTATGCTTTGACCTTGTTTAGGGGACATGCACCTGAAAAGAAAAAATAGAAGAGAGGCAGCTCGGTCTGCTTGATCTGAATTTGTTGGAACAAAATGAAACATAGATCTATAGCATTAACCTGAGACATACAAATATATAGTGAAACTTAACTTCTATTCAGTAAAGAGAATATGTTGAAGCTGTAAAATGAAGAATGAAAACAATATTACTCGAATGGTGGTAGATAATATGCGTGAGAATTGATGTGGCTGCTACGTGCATTTTTTCTGAGCACATTACAACTAGGCCTCCAGGCCTTTTTGGCATCAAGAAATAACAAAAGTACATACAAAAACCTAACCCTAGGTGAAGCAAAATTCATGTGGACCCGATGGGTAAGTTAATTTTATCAAGCACTACAGGGGTGAAGTAACACTACATACAATCTTGCGTTTAGATGCAATATCCATTGGAAGGTATATATAGAGAATACACATTTTTTTCTGTCACCTCCTAAATTCATATACTTAATTATGTCTCTAGTGAAGCCAAAAAACATTTGGACCTCAAAACAACCCAGTTTAGGACCGAAAGATGAAAAAAAAAATGTAAGATAGAAAGGAGCTATATGTGAGCCAGTTGGAAGATGTGGGTGGCCATCGATATCCACCCTAGATGCCATGTTCCATAATACCATTCTCCATAACATCCATACAATAGACATATACAAAATAAAGATCTCATATATATATGAATCCAAAATTCTCGTCAAGGTCTCTTGCTTTATTAATCATAGAGTAAGAATATTGTTCTGATACATCAAGATCAAAATCCCCTCTCTCATTTGCATAATCCTCTTTTATAAAACAAGAGACATTGTTCAAATTTTAAACTACATTTGTCATAGGACAATTCAATTGAGTCTCTTCATATTCTCTATTTGGATTACAACAAATTGAAAAGGAAAAAAATAGAAAGATTTAGATACAAAAGAATTAAGTCATTAAGTGAGAGACCAGCTTCATATAATCTCGATATTCCTTCGGAGCATGTAAATTTACATTCATCTCGGCTTGCTCAACTACATATTTTCCAAGTCTAGTTATCCATCACAAATTTTGGTCGTGACTTCGAGCTTTAACTCTTTCTCTATTTTCTTGATGAAGTTTCTTGGCCAGTGTTATTAGATTCATTGGTTTCATTGGGTATTAAGTTAGGAATTCTTTATCAGCTTCAGTGAGTTATTCAATATCCTTCTGACCAGTTTCCCTTCGTTCTTCTACTTTAGATATTTTCAATTTTGTTGGAGTTGCATCATCAATATATGGCATGATATTCATTTTGAATTCTTCAAGGAGTTCATCGAAAGTGTTCCAAAACCTTTTTTATGATTTTGTCACTTCCTTTTCCATTTCTTCTTTTTAATTTCTTATCAAATTCAGCATTGATGTCATCCCTCTATGTATTGAACATTCCTTCCAGTTCATAAATCTTAGCCTTTGAGGTATCTAATGTAGTATTCAAATCATTACTGACATAGTTTTTTTCTCCTGCAAATGCATGAAGTGAGATTTGTTGTGTGGAATTTTCTTTTGTGCATACGCCTCCTCAATAGTTCTCTTTATTTTTTCTAGGATATAATTATTTTCCCCTCTCATTCTTTTTCCTAGCCTCTTTTATGTCCCTTTGGTTTTGTTGTTGTAGTAATACTCTCTTATTGCCACTTCTGACTTCATCTAAATCAAAAGCACTTGTGTGAGGAGAAAGATAGATTACCTGGTATATCCATAAGAGGGGTACATTCCTGAGGGGGAATGTTGACTATGCCCACATTCGAAGTAGTTGGATTGTTATAGGTCTCATTTAATTTATTTTGTTTTCTTTCTCACTTCCTCATCATCTTTCCTCTTTCCTTCAAATTCTGCATCTTTTTGTTCTTCTTATTATTCTTTCTTTCTCTTTGTCTCTGCCTCTACCGCTAGTATTTCTTTCTCCTCTTTAACATTTTTCAATTGAAGTGCATCTTGTTGAGATTTTATTTATTCTTCTTTCTTTTTCTTCCTATCATGATGAAGCCTTTTGGTGTGCTGCTTTTTCTTCTTCTCGTCCACCTTGGAACTCTTCTTGGGTTCATTTTTCACCTTTCCTTTCTCAACTTGCTTCCTTTGATATTCTTATTCATATTTTATTGACATCTAGTGTCTCTCCTCTACTTTGTTTTTATCCTCCTGCTCTGTCACCTCCATCTTTTCCTAGTCCTTCTCCAGAAGCAATTGGAGCATTCTGAGTTATTCTCCTCTTATCTTCCTCATCCTTTTGAATATTTTCTCTAGCCACCTCATCCGGTATCCTTTGTAAGAATTCTTCAAAGAACAAGACTCCTTTGAAAATCTCCTACACCAAAGTTTACTACATGGATCATGGGTGAGTAGAGGCCAACATATTTGACAGTTTAGTTCTAGGTTTTGGTCATGCCCTTTGGAATCTCCTAGGCACACACATATCTCTTGTAGGGATTTTGCTTCTTTTATTGCATGAAGACCATTTAACAATGTGTAATTCCCTATATTGTCAGGGAATGCGTGCCATAGATTTTTACTACTACCTGAAAGGAGAGGGTCTATTCATGTTCCCATGGTTTGATAAGAAATCTCCCGAATTAACATTCTATCGAGAACATATTTAAGAAGGAGGTGTGGGGCCTCAGAGTTTCCATAAACCTTGATGTATGTGTATTGCTTACCTAAATACTAGTCTGATATATATTTCATATCATACATGACCTCCCTCAATATTCTGTATGTTGGATATCCGAAAATTATGGTATGCAACGAATAAAGGAAACAGTCACATGTATCATAAATGTATTTATTACAGTTTACATCCCATAGCTATGAAAAATAAATATGCACAGGTGGATGATATTGGTCCCAACTCCATCCAAATGTAGGAAATTGTACAAAAGAGCATACAACATCAACGAGGCATGCAGACATGTAAAAAATGGGTTTTTTCATATCTGGGGTATTTATGAGGTTCTGGTAGATATTGAAAGTTAGTATGTCTTCCCAATTGAATATTTTCCCTGTCTACACTACCATTTAGGCTATTTCCATCCATTCCATTTGAAAGTGGGTGCTCTTCTCTTCTCCATAAAGTCAACATATCATAGTATTTGACATTATGTAGGGCCTTTTAAATTCATGGGAAGGGATTAATTTTTTACCTTGCTTGAATTTTCTTTGTTCGTTTAACCACCAATCTTCCATCAACTCAACAAAATCCTTGTTGTCCTTGTTGAATTTCCTCAAAAAATGGTTCATTCAAAGGAAACATGGTCTGGAAGGTAGTATCGGAGGATTATGTCTTCAGGACTTGGGGATGTTATCTGGATTCCTGATTTTCTCATGATTGTAGCAGCACTTTGGTCAATCTATTTGAGACACCATTTTGCTGCATCGTTTTAAGGAAAAAACATCGAACAAGTAGCCAGTAGGTGAATGCAATGTTTTTAGATATTCAGGTAAACTTATAGTTTCTTGTCTTCTACTGGGAAATATCCAATGTTGAATATTTTGTATATTTCATCATACCTTGGACAATGATCTACCCTATTGTGATAATTGGTATCTATAACCATAATGTCGCCTAGATTCATGGAAGGTGGAAATTCATTTGTTGTAGGGTTTCTCCCCTTTCTAGTTTGAGGGAATGGCATGGTGTCAATTGAATGTCCTGCAATGAACAAATTCACATAATATTTCAAAATAGACAAAACATTGCAGAAATAAAAATTATGATAATCACATACCTATTACTTTTGAAATCGGGTCAAGGCTCGAAGCTAACTCGAATTCACAGTATGCAGAGTAGAATTTTCATATGTTTACATAGGAAAATTATAATGAGTTTGCTAGTGTTTACTTGGTGTTATGTACAGGTAAATTACCCTAACCCTTCATGATTAAGGTTGAGTGGGTGACACTTCATTTGCAGGTGTCAAATCACTATGCCATTAATGCGTTCAGAGGTATAGATTTCTTCAATCGAAATATCAATTCGAAACAACTCTCCAATAGTTGTTATCTGAAATTCCCATTGGAGATGTGATGGTTATTCTTAGCTTAACCCGATGGGAGGGTATCAAGGAATATTCCCTCTACTATGAAAGTATGCCAAGGAAGAGACATTTAAAATCACAACAATCTTACTCTTTTATGTTCTATCAAAAGGGCTCTCATTGGAGCAGAGATTAATGCTAAAAATGTGACTCTGACAGTAAGCCTTTCGATGGTACTATCAAAACATATTGTCATCAGAGGGGAAGGGTTGTTTTATTTTTGACTCCAATGAGAAGGTATCAAGGAATATTCATTTCTCGATAATCATTCTCATACAAATGTTTTACCCACGAGTAGGTTGAAGACTGTGGATAAAGGGATTAATCAACCATTATGTGATTGCCTTGTCATGTTAGCATCCCAAAGGGAACCCACTCTCTTATAAATAGTTAAATTCATATGGTGAATCAATTAAGAATATCAAAATTAAGCTTACTAGGATAAAAGCCTTACGACAATAATAATTTTGATAGAAAATTTCCAGATAGTAATATCAAAATATAGATTAGATTTGTTCATATATGTATTTTGAGGAGCGAATTCTGGGTGAATAATAGCCCATTGGATTTCAAGCATGATAAAATAAGAGAAGATATGCTTTGAGGTTCAACAGCAATGACTCAAACTTTGGTTTTTTTTTGAGGAAAGGGATAGGTCAAATAAGTGGAGAGGAGCATAAGGTCTCTTTGATTTACTAAGCGTTAGATTGGGGGATGGGATTAAGGCGCATTTGGAAAAGCAGATGGTTTCTGATTCAGAAATCAAAGTAGTGGTGATAAATTACCTTGCGAGGAATTTTGTTAAGTGGTGCCACTAAAATTCTCTAGTGGAAAATTTTGGTGGATAGTTGTGAGAACTGTATGAGAATGGCGACTTATTGGGAAGAACAAGTTATCTCTGATTTTAGATGTACCTCCATATTATACCTCTTATTCTTTTCAATATGTAAGGTTTACAATTCTTCCTGCACTATGGATCCCACAACTAAGATGATATCTTGAATAATTACTGTGAAGTGTTAAGGGATTAGTTTATGAATTTGATTCATACATAGAGATCGTAGGAGAATAAGATGCCACAAATAGGTAATCCCAACTATTTATAGGTTGATGTGTGTTCTTTGTCTCTCTTTTCCCATCATTGCTTCACTGCTAGCCGACATCCATATCCCTGATGAAGTTTCCATGGTATCATAAAAGCATAGCCCCACTTCCAACAAGCATCCATACCCCCAATGGGTTTACTTGTACTTCCCACACCATTTCTAGCTCTTTCAACTTCCTTGTGATTTTCATTTTTCATTCACCCTTATATATTTGTAATATATGTATTTCTTTTGCAATTGGGTGTTTTAGGAAGAAAGGTAATGTGTTAGCCTTGGTAACTATTTTGTCCTTATGGGTTCATTCCGAAAAAATTATGATATGATATTTTCATTCAGTGAATTGGGAAAAAGGTCACACGGATTATTCTGAAGACATTTGTAACTACCACCTTTCTTTAAATTTTGAAAACCAATAAGCTCTTGTATGAGAGTGATCACACAACTACAGGAAAATTGTCATCAGGAGTGTGAATAGTTGTAGTTAATAATCTAAGGTTTCTCTTTGAAAAAATATGAACTAATTACTCCCTTTCAGTATAACCATTGTCTATGTTTTTTGCACAGTGGACAATGATGCAAGGAAACCTTCTCACTTTTGGGTACTTGAAGAGATACTCACACAGGAGCTAAGCTCAAATTATGCTATACAATCCCACTTTCTTTCCAAAATTGTGCGTGGATAATGGCAAATGACCAAAAGAGACATTATTAAAAAGAAAAGAACTGTGAAAATTAGAAAACAAACGAAAAACTGAAAAGAAAGAAACTTTATTCTAAGAAATCAAAGTTTGTTAGACTCAAAAGGGACATCTAAGAAATAAGGAAACCTAATATGTATAAAGATATATCACCCAAGATGATTATGAGAAGTATATTTTGAGAATTTGATCATTTATAGGGAGCTCCTACATGTCTCCCTCCAATGTATTAAGTCTGAAGGTCCTGTTATAGCACAATTTGTACTTGCCAATGTAACATCCTGACTGCACTACTGGTGAGAAGCCCTTCTAACACAACAACAGCCTTTAAGAGTTTTGATACCAATTTGTAACATCCTCGACCATAGCAGACTGGGGCATGCACACATAGCTTCTGTTGCACTATACGATATGTCCTGACTCTAGCCTTGTACTAGCTATGCCACACTTAGAGATGCCTGCATCCATATGAACAAATAATGTCTATTCTATATATATATATATATATATATATATATATATATATATATATAACATATTATGCTAATACATAGATTAATGCAGAAATCACAATAAGACTATACATACGGCGTATACAGGCAATACTCATCAATTACGACATAGGTACCATTACACAACATATAAATAAACATAAGGTACTTATCTTTTTCCATTTTGGAGTAAATCCACTGTGCATGCACCTTCCACAGACTACTCCGACCATAGACCACATTTGCTCATCCTCTGTGTTGGGTCACACCCCGAGGTTGGGACTAAACTCCATCCAGACAGAGGAGTCCCTACAAGGCAGCCTTAGGGACAATAAGGAAGTTGCACAAAACCACAGGAAGGATCTTTTTGTCCCATGAGGCCACTAAGCCCACAACCCCTGATTCCCTCATTCCCCACACACACCTTCTCTCTCCCACTCCGGAGGATACACAGCCTTCACTAATACAAGTCCCATTAGTGATACCCCTCCCTTGCCAGGCCCCGGCAACAAGATGGACAGGTGCCAGTGTGTAGGCACTCTGGAACTCCCTTCTGGGATAAAATCCTTCCCGACAGAGCTCTCTCTCTGGGAGGGGTTTCTCCATGACTTAACAAGCACGCCTCTTCAGCCAATGGTGACTCAGCTGCATCCAGTGCAGTGACCAGCGAAACAAGGAAAATGGTATGGGCACCCCAAGCGGTGGGTCAAACACTATGATATATCAAAGGCTCAATAGAAACAATCGTGGAAACAAACCCACTTTTCGGTCAAGGATCTGTGTGGCCACGACATCCAACATTTATGACACAACATGGCTCAGACAATAGAAAGAAACCACCCAAAAATGGTTAAGTTACGAACTCGGCTACACGTATGGAGGGTATATTGGGTTCACGAATCCTATAGGTGAGAGCTTCCCGTTATGGTTTTCAGAGAGGCATGGTTATGTAGAGGTCATACACAGAGGCAAAAACAGGTTCACATGTCGGATGGGAGAATGGAACCCTAATACGAGTTGGCGCTTCATGTTTAAACTTTACGTACTCCCGGGGTCAACGCCTTCCTGGAACATTGCGCTTGTTTCTTCACGTCCCTGAGACTTGGGATAATCTTGATCATGGCCACCTTAGTCTAAAGGAAATAACAATAAAATATTATCCTTTTTGAGGTAATCCCCTAGATTATCCCCTAGTTAACCTAGACATGGCCCCTCCCTTACCACGGGTGGAAACTTATTTCACATAGCTCTTTCTTAAGTGAATTGGGTCCTGCCTTGTGATGTTTATATTTTATTAATATTTTCATAATTACATATACAAAATAGGCTCTTGGCCTTAGCATCCTAGGCTCATGGCTTTAGCATCCCACAAGAATCAGCCTAATTATCACATAATACTCCTAGATTATTATAACTTGTCTCACTAGCCTAACAATCATGTTTACAATTCCTTAATTACAATTGGGTCTCTGAGGATCACCACAATCCCTCCCCATAGCCACACCAATGTCCCTCAGGTGCAACTTATTTACTCTATATACAATTCAAAAATTATTCCAAAGATCCAAGATTTGGCTATTGGAAGCCCATTATCCACCTAGTATTCTACTTTCAAGCACCAATTACGGTGTGGTGCTGTAGGTGAAACTCAATTGCTCTATTCCATAGAGTTGCTTCAAAAAAGCGATTAAGCTCATTTCTCCTTGTTACATGCTTCAATTAAACCTCATTGTATGTTGGATAATAGATCGATGACATTCCACTGTATAGATCACTTTTGATAAATAGCGGGCTATGGCTCCTGGAGACTACCGTATATGCTTGTATCCAATGGTCATGTAAAGGCTGTGGCTCTTTCTGAGCAGTTTCGTCCATTCTCCTTCCAAAACAAAGGGACCTTCCTTCGATGCGCCGACCTGCTACTCTTCCCTAAACTTTGAAATCTCACGAAATGCCAGCTATGTGCTCTTTCTCTAATTCAACATTTAGAAGGGTCTTATTCACACTCTCGGATATAAAGAAGGTCGTAAGGGTTTTCCCTTTTCTTCCGAGCATATCCTACGGTTCCCATTACTCTACAATCCAACACCACTTATGTCGTAGTTTTACGATACTGCTACTCTAAGATTCTTAACACATCCAAAGTAATCCTCTTAGCACTTAGGGATGTTTCTAAGGTTCAAAATTGGTTCCTCTTAACACAATTTCATCTTGAAACCTTGATTCCAATGACCACTTATCAGTATCAGTTCAGTGTTGAAACCATGGAATTGAGGAACTTGATTTTTGTCCATTGACAACAAGCTCAGCAAAGCTGACAACTGAGAATTTCCACTATGGCCCATCCAGGACTGGAACCATTCTCATTCTATGTGTAACATCCCAGTCCTCCACCGGGCCAATCAGTACTACCACCAAAACCTTAGCTTAGCCTTTAATATTTGATACCAATTCTGCGTCTCGACCATAGCGGGATGGGATGCCACTCTTTTGGGCCTCTGGCTGTTGCACTACTCTAATCTATGACAACTCCAGCCTTAACTACTAGCTATACCACACAGAGATACTACTTGGAAAACATGCATCCATATGAGACATGGGAGTGTCTATTATATATATATATATATATATATATATATATATATATATATATATCATATCATATTAATGCACGGTAGCGATTAAGCCTACACATGCAGCATATATAAGATACACAAGCAATACTCATCAATTAAAACATAAGTACCATTTACGGTGTAGCAAAATGAACATGGTTGCTTATCTTTTCAATTCAGATGGAAATCCACCAACTAAATTGTGAATGGCCACGGACCTCCCGACCATGGTGCAACGCTCATCACTCTTAGCGTTGGGTCTTACGAGATGGGACTAAACTCCATTCAGGGCAGGTGGATTCTAGGTTGGAAGGGACAACAAGGTTGCACAAAGGCAGAAGGGATGTTTTTATCCCGGAGGCCACTTAAGCCCGACCTGGAGACCCTGCTCCCGCAGGGATGCGCCTGGCTAGGTCCATGGGCTGGAGTACCTCTCCCTTGCAGCAGACCCAGTAACCGCAGCCAGACCAAAGTCTCAAAGTATTGTAACCTGTGGGACTCCCTTCGGTTCTGACGAGCTCTCTCTCACACGGAGAGTTTCTCCTGAGCCCTAACAACCTACCTCTTCAACCAATCTTCAACTCAGCTACAGCTAGGTATGGTTGACAGCAACAACAACAACACAGGGTAAAATAGGTATGGACACCCAAGGTACGATTAGGCCACTAGGACCCATATCAGGGCTCGGTAAAATGGCCAGAGCTGACAACGTCCACCGCCACGTCGAGGGGCCGTAGTAGCGCCAACAGCTCCAATAGTTATGGCCCTTGAATCAAAATGAAAAGAAACCACCCAAAAGCAGTTAAGTTGCACGTTGGCTCACCAAGTGTGTGGGTGGTAGGTTTCTGAATCCCAGCAAATTGACTGCTACGGTTTTCAGATATGTGTCATTATGCAAAGGCAAAAATGGGTTCACATGCCGGATGGGAGGAGACCCACCCAACCGCAGTGACGCCGACTTTAACTTCATGTTCAGATTAGGCATATTCTTGGTACACACACTCCATTTAACCTACATCCCCTTTCCCAAAACTTAGGATAATCTTGTTCATGCCCACCTTAGTCTAAAGGAAACAACAATGAAAAATGTTTTGAAGTAAGTCCCCTAGCTTAGGCCCTAGGCCTAGACCTTAAACCCCTCCTTCCTACCTAGGTGGATCTTGAGTCCCCATCACTCTTTCTTAGTGAATTGGGTTACGTGATGTTTATATTTTTATTATTGATTTTGCATAATTACATATACAAAGCAGGCTCCTGTATAGCATCTAGGTTCTTCGGCCTAATCATCACATAAACCTCCTAACAGCTTATTATAAATCATCTCACCAACCTACAATCATGTTTGTTCATAATTTAATTGGAAGGACTCTCTTGGGGGACAATGCACCCCAAAGGCAAGAACTAGTGTTGGATGCGGGGAGGGAGGGTGAATCGATAATAGAAATTTGTCCTTTTTAACCATACAATCAAATTGTTATATCAGTAGCATTATTATCCGGTAACTTGAGGTAAATAAAATGAACAAATGAACAATCATACACATACAAAGTGATCCAATGTTTTCATTGGAATTCAATGATAGAAACCAACATATGTTTTCTTATATGTCTTGAGAATTACATTCATTAGAGGCACAACTTCCTTTATTTTCGGCTATGGCGGAGGATGCTCAACACACTTGTTTTCAAGCTACAGCTGAAGGAATCTCAGCTCCTATTCTTTGGATACAACGGAAAGGCTACAACCTGTTCTCAGGCTACACAACCACATGTCCTTGCCCCTTCCAACCACCATAAATAAAAGTAGAATGATGGAAACACTGTCACTATCAGCATGAGATATGTTATTGTTAAACTGTACCAATAAACATGAACCATGTAATGATCCCAAACCAAATTCTTTCTTAGAGTCACTGCTACTAATTTATTGAGTTATTAAGTGCATACAAGAGATTCATCAACATGGAGATCACAATACTCATCCAAGATGTAGAAGCACAAGCAAAGAGATCGACCTTTTTATTATGAGCAATGGATCAATGCAATAGATGGTGATCTGGCATATGAAAATACTCGGATAGTGTTACAAGCAATAGATATGATGCTACAAAATGCTCCACATGAGTACAAATAAAATATGCCTACAAAGGTTGAATAATAAATGAATATCAATACAAACAAATCTAAATGCCAAACTCTCCATTTGAAGAATGCCACGCTCCAATAAATTTGGGAAACCCTCAATAACTGAAACCCTGGCATAGAAGTGTCCAATCACCCTAAAAATATGCCAACTAATAGATGTCCGGGTGATGGTAAGTACAACCTAGGTGACTGAATCTCAAGATCCCTCTCAATCTCCGTGGTCTGAGATTTCCCAGAATGGGGTGTCCCATAGATGGCCGGGAAACCCTAGCTGGTTCATTACGATGAAGGGAGAAATCAGGTCCTGAGCTCTCAGAATATATAGTTCGGGCGATGGTAAGAATAACCAGGTGCTGAATCTCCAAGATCCCTCTCAATCTCATTAGATCTGATTTCCCTTTGAATGGGGTGCCCCAACTGGATGTTGAGAGCCCTAGTTGGTTCCGACCATTGAAGGTGGCCTCAAATGCTCTGAAACTCTCCGGGAATATAGATCGGGCTGCTTGAGAATCCGTGGGAGAGTTCAGACTCAGATCAGCCGGATCTTCCCTAGATCTGAGTTTCTTGAATGGGCGTCCCCTAAACCAAGATGTCGGTCAAGGACAAATGTAGAATGATGATAGCCCTCGAGAAAATCAATTAGGTCCCACCTTATACAGGCACTAGATGGAGATAAGTTGAGACTAGAAATGGTGTGGAGGAGTCTTTTATCCCCTAGACCAAGCTGTGGAATAAGGTGGTGGATATTTCACCACTAAGTTGCTCTTGAGCATTCAGTTTAAGGGTTTGTACAGCAAACCCTGAACTGAATGCTCAAGAGAACTAGCAAGAAATATACCCAAAATCAGAATGTGTAATAAAGCCTCTTACTTATACTTTTCCCTTCTAATTCTCACATTGAGTTAGGTTAACTCCAGGGGTTAATATTCTATTCCTTATTTGAGTTATCTTTTACTCCTTTATCCTTTTTCTTTCTTTAGTCAACAAAATATAACTTTTAAATTCTTGACTTTTCCCATTACAGGTAGAGTTGCCAGTCCGAGTCCTCATCCACCCTCTCTCTAAGAGGTGGGGACATTACAAACCAGCCATCAACTTTGTTACCTCAACGTAATCAACATGTACCATAAACAAGTGCATCAACCAGCATGCGACACATCAATCAACACAACACCATAAACAAAGTGAATTAAACCAACATTTTCAAGTATGTATAATCCGTGTGTCAGCTTCTCATCAATATGTACAAACATCATCAAATATCCACCTCATGTATGTACCAACTCATCCTATCCACCTCATGTATGTGCCAACTCATCAACTACTTATCTCAACCATGTACCCAACATGTACCTCAACCAAAATCCCTCATCAATATCATCATCCAAATATGCTTTGTAACTCTATAATAGACCTGGTGTATATGATCACATACCTGCAAACCTTCCTTAACTTGAACAACAAGAGACTATCATTTTCATCAAACTTTTCTTTAGTCTCACATGACTAGTTTTGAATTAGTCAACAACCCTAACTTGAAATAATCATAACTATGTGTCTGTAATGAATAAAGATTTGAAAATGATACAAAATGTTCTTCAGTGTGTTTTAGGCAATTACTCTAGGTGTCACTACTTGGAACCTCTTAGAAAAGGAGTTATAGCAAAAATGGCATACCTTGTTGAATTCTGACTTATTCTAGAGAGCGACCTTGTAGAGCGTGCCCCACATGGAATATTTGTTGAATGGATCTGAAAATTTTACACATAATAATACAAAATTGTACTATAACCAACACATTTGGTCTTATTGAATTTGGATCCGTTATGAATAATGTATGACATTTTTACCCGAAACACTTGTTTTAGACTAGTTTTGGGACTAGCCACAAACCCTATTTTCAACGGAGTGTAACTCCAAAAATACAACAGCCCACAAGATGAATTATTTACCACATATACTTGGATATGTTTCCTCGATTTCCTATCAATTTCACAGTCTGAATCATTCTAGAAAAAACATTATTGTGAAAATGGTGATATGACCTGTAAATAACATACCTTAGAAAGCATCATCAAAAGAATTTATTCTCCCTTGAATTTTGGCCTTCTTTTCTTCACCTTCCCTCTAAAATTAATCTTAGATATCCTTTGGTTACCTCAATCACCTATAGATATTCAATATGCTCAAGTGTGATTTTAAATGAGAGATCATTGCCTCTTATTTATACTCTCCAAGTAGCTTCCTTAAAAGCATCTTCTAGGTCACTTAACCCACTTCTAGGTCACTTAACCCATTTCTAGGTCACTCAACTTATTTCTAGGTAACTTAACCCATTTCTAGGTCACTTAGCCTATTTTCCTCATTTTTAGGGTTAACCACTTTCCATAATTCGAAAGTTCTCCATTTATTTATCATTTAAATATTCCTCCTTGACTTTGTCACCTAACTTTATAACCTTCTTTGATTTTTTCACTTCACTTTATTATTTAAATAATCCTCCTTGACTTTGTCACTTTTCTTTACCATTTAAATAATAATTTCTTTTTTGACCTTTTGGGGCTTCAAGCCTACATATGAGGGTCCTCCAACTTCGTAAGGCCATAACTCTCAAACCGTGAGGAGTTATGTGACGTTCCACATACCACCAAAAATGGCATGACATGTACTATCCATATTGAATAGTATTACCTACAAATATATCAAAATTCATACCATTATACATGAAACAACATTGGGTCCATTACCCAAACCTTTGTGCTACCGGAATTCACTACCAAACTTTCTTCAAGGGTTGACATCAATGACAACCAACCTTAATCAACAATCTCTCCCTTTGGCATTGATGGAAACACTATGATGAAATATTTAAATCATGTCATGCAATATTGAATTCATATCACTCATGCTCCCCCTAGAACCATTCCTCTGTCATCTGCATCTATGTGACCATTGCTCCCTCTGGAATCATGCCTTTGTCCTCTGCATCTGATGAATCTCTCCCCTTTGTCATCAATGGCAGCGGTATATTTCCATCCGGGGTTGCTCCCCCTGACTGAACTATCCTCTTTATGGTGCTTCCTCGTGTACATCTAAGAAATATAAGATAAGCATTCAAAAGCATTCATTTTGGAGTAGAAATAACTCTGAGTCTCTAGCGAAGATACTCAAAGGCTCCCGTGGAAGTGGTTTTGTAAAGATGTTTTCCACTTGTTCTTTTGTGCCCACATACTCAACTTCGATGTTCTTTTCTGCAACTTGTTCTTGTAGAAAGTGATACTTGATTGGAATGTGCTTCATCTTGGAGTGCATCACCGGGTTCTTTGAGATACTGATGGAGCTTGTAATATCACAATACATTGGAATGGGTTCATCATACTCAACTTGTATATCTGTCAAAGTTTGTTTCATCCAAAGAACATGTGTAAAACATGTTATTGCTGCAATATACTCTACCTCGGTTGTAGATAGAGATATTGATGATTGTTTCTTGCTTAGACATGATACTAAACACTCACCCAAGTAGAACGTTGCTCCACTGGTGCTTCATCGGTCATCAATAAAACCTGCCCAATATGCATCTATGTAGGCAATAAGAGATAGATCATTTCCTTTTGGATACCATAATCCAAACTCTTTTTCTCCTTTGAGATATCTAAAAATTCTCTTCACTGCTAATATATGTGATTCCTTTGGTACTGCTTGAAATCGTGCCACCTGTCCAATGACCTACATTACATCTGATCTAGATGTTATCACATATAGTAGGAACTCAATCATTGACCTGTATTTCCTTTGATCTATACACTTTGAATCATCATCTTTGCTTAACTTGCAACCGGTTTGCATGGGAGTGATAATTGGTTTGCAATCTTTCATTACGAACCTCTTTAGTATTTCTCTGATATACTTGGTTTGAGAAAAAAATACATTGGTTGCTTTGACATATCTGAAGTCCCAGAAAGAAGGATAGTTCTCCAAGTAATGACATTTCAAATTCATTCTACATATCCTTTGCAAATTTATAGCTTAACTTGTCATCATCACTACCAAAAATAATATCATCAACATAAATTTCAATTAATAAAATATTACCTTGACTTACCTTGATGTAGAGGTTGTTGTTTGCACTTCCTTTTTTGAACCCTACCTACTGTAGATATTTATCCAGTCTAGAGTACCATCCTCTAGGAGCTAGTTTTAGACCATAAAAGGCCTTCTTTAATTTGCACACATAGTCTGCATTTTTTGACAACTGAAATCCTTTTGGTTGTTCAATGTAGACTTCTTCTTCAAGTTCCCCATTCAGAAAAGTTGATTTTATGTCCATCTGATACACTTTAATATTTTTGGATCATGCATAAGCTAAAAGCAATTGGATTTCTTCCATTCTGGAAATTAGGGCAAATGTCTCTTCAAAGTCGATTCCTTCAACCTGTGCATATCCTTTACATACCAATCTAGATTTTTTCTTTGTAACCTGTCCATCTTCGTTCAATTTATTCATGTATACCCACTTTGTGCCGATCACATTCTTATCCTTTGGTCTTTGAACCAATTCCCAAGTGTCATTTTTCTCTGTTTGATCCAATTCTTCATCCATGGCCTTGTTCCAAAATTTATCCTTGCTGGCCTCTTTAAAATAGGTTGTTTCAATCGTATATGTGAGTGCTAGGTGTGTTTGTTCGGGCGAACAAATTCTTCTTCTAGTATCAACTCTTGCGTCTTTTTTTTTCAATAATTTGATTTTAAGGATGATTCTTTTGTACTCATCTGCTAGGTGTCTTTGGAGGCACTTGATGAACTTTCTCTTCTTCCTCTGTTGGATTATCTTCATATTCCTCTTATACTTCTTTTTCATCTTCCTCTTCTACTTCCTTTTCATCTTCTGCTTCTATCGGATTCTCTTCATATTCCTCTTATACTTCATTTTCATCTTCCTCTTCTACTTCCTTTTCATCTTATGCTTCTTCTTTGAAAAGATGTTCCATTGATTCATTTATTCTTGCTTTGATTCCGGTCTACCTGTTTCATCAATTGTTACGTTGATGCTTTCTACAATTTTTTTCAATCTAAGATTGTAACACTTGTATGCTTTCCTTGTACTTGAGTAGCCAACAAGTACTCCTTTGTCCACACGAGATTCAAACTTTCTCATTTTTCATATTCTCTTTTCATGTAGCATTTGCTTCCAAAAACCTGGAAGTTATTTACATTTGTTGGTTGGTCTTCCTTTCCATAGCTCGTAAGGAGTTTTGTCAGTTTTGTCAGTGTTGTTTCTGAGCATTACTCTGTTTTGAATGTGAACTGAAGTATGCACTGCCTGTGTCCAAAAAATATCTGTCAATTTTGAATCCATTAGCATTGTTTGATCCATTTCATGTACTGTCATGTTCTTTCTTTCAACAACTCCATTCTGTTGAGGTGTCCTAGCAATGGAGAATTTCTTTTCTATTCCATGACTGCTGCAGTAGTCCATAAATTGATTTGAAGTGAACTCTCCTCCATTATCATATCTCAAGCATTTGATTTTTGAATCCATTTCATTTTCAACCATTTCCTTGTAGATATTGAAGTTTTCAAAATCTTCTGACTTATTCTTGAGAAAGAAAACTACGGTCATTCTTGTATAATCATCAACTAATAACATAAAGTATTCCTCACCTTTTAATCCCTTTGTTGTAGTTGGTCCAACTAGATCAGTATGCACAATTTCCAGTGTTCTTGTCGTTGAATATTCCTTTGATTTGAACCTGGACTTTGTTTGCTTTCCTTATTGATAATGCTTGCATAAAGTGTTGATTGGTTTTGTGATCTGGGGCATTTCTCTGACTGCTTCTATTTTTCTAACTTTGACAAGGTTATAAAAATGTATGTGACCCATTCTTTTGTGCCATAGCCAACTTTCATCTTCCTTTCTTAGACAACACTTTTCATTTCCAATTTCACTTAACACATATATGCTGCTTGAAGTTCTCGCAGTTGTAGCAATCAATTTTCCTGAACCTTCTTTTCTTATCTTGCACTTTTGTGAATTGAAAGTAACTTTATGACCTTGTTCACACATTTGACTCACACTTAGAAGATTATGTTTCATATCTTCTACTAGTAGAACATTTTTTGTCCTTGTATTCTTGTTCCCAATTCTGATTGTGCCTTTCCCAATGATTTTGGCTGAATCATCATTTCCGAAGGAGACTGATCCATCTCTTTCCTTTCATAATGTAATAAACATGTCTCTATCACCTTTCATGTGTTTTTAACACCCACTGTCAACATACCAACCACGTTTCTT
>SNQJ01S0057342.1:25195-43387 GCA_010110895.2 Picea sitchensis
GCTTGATTTAAGTGGTTTTTTGAGGTTTTGTTCAGCATGGCTTTGGCTAGGAAGAGGCATGAGTTGGCCTGATGCCAGGTAAACCTATGTGGTGCATTTTAGGGTTATAACATAGAGATACAGTAAAAACTAGTTTTCTATTCAATAACGAAATAAGATGAAACTGTAAAATGCAGCGGAAACAAACTTGTTGGAATGGTGGCAGATTATCTTTGAGAAGAGATGTGACGGTTGTGCTCATTTGAAAGAATGCGATTAAAATGAGGCTCTAAAGGCCTTTTTACAATAAGCATGAATGCCAAAAATGCTAGACATCCAAAAACCTAACCCTAGGAGATGAAGCGCCAAAAGTCATGTGGGCCCCGTTTGGGGAAGTTAGTACATCAACTTCTCGGGGTCATAACTTTTGCATATGATCTTTGTTTTAGGCGTATGATAGCCCGTTGGAAAGGTATCATCGAGGAGACTCGTTTTAAATGAAATATTGATGGAAATTCCATATTTCAAACCTAGTTTCTCAAAAAAACATCATTTAGGGCCTCAAAATAGCTCCGGAAGTGAAAATTGTTAAAAATAGTAAATTACCAAAATTGCCAGAAAACTATTTTGAGCCAGTTGGAAAAGGTGGGTGGCCACCGATATCCACATGGATCAATCCTCCCTCCTTAGGAAGAAATGGTATCCATTCTGTTGAGGTCCCCCATAAAATGAGGAAATTTATATTGAATTTGGCCCCGGGTGAGCCACTTGCCTTGGTGCAGGAGTTGCCCTGCTTTGACGACTCGATAAAGATGGATCCTTTGTTGTCAAGTGCCCTTGATTTGTGTGTCCACAATCTGATCATTGGAAGCATGTTGTATGCAGTCGGGTTTGAGCTATGTTGGTGTCAGTTGTTTTTCTACTTCTGAGGTGTCCAATAATGGTGGGAAATAAGGGCGAAGGATATCCATGTTGAACACTGGGTGCAGGCCAAGGAAAGGAGGAATGTTGATCTCAAAATCATTATCCCCCATGGCCTTGGTGATGGTGTACGACCCATAATGGAGTGGATGAAGCTTCTTATGGGGTCATGTAAGGCGTTCTTTCTGCAAGTGCAATCAAACTTTGTCGCCCACCTAAAACTTATGTGGCACCCGATGTTGATCATGGCGTTATTTGTACTTGTCATTGGACTTCTGTAGGATATCTTGAACCTGTTGGCAGATGTGTTGGATTCGCTCAATGAACCGGGTGGCTTTGTCAGCTTCAATTGGAGAAGGAGATGAGTCGATCGAGGTGACCGCAAGGGGAAGTGAAACATCTATGGGACCCAATGGCTGGAATCCCAACCCCACCTGAAAGGGGTTGTGGTCGGTTGAGATATGCAGGGCTCGCTTGTATCTATGTTGGATATAGGGAAGGTTCTCATCCCATGTGCGAGGCTTCTTTGAATTACACATGTGAAGGATATGCACAATTATTCGATTTACGACCTCGGTTTGGCCATCTTTCTTAGGGTGGAAGGTCGTGGATTTGGTGAGCTTGGTGTCCACCTGTGACTAGAGGCTCAACCAGAATGTGATGAGAAATCGACTGTCTCGATCAGAGACAATGGTTTGTGGGATTCCAAAATGTACCCAGACTCATTCAAATAAGAGCTTGGCAGTGGCCTCTGCTGTGATGCTCTTCTTGCAGGCAACCAGAATCGCCATCTTAGAAAAGCGATCAACCACCACAAAAACAAAGTCATTCCCCGCTTGGTGGATGGGAGGCCCAACATGTAATCCATTGAGATGGATTCCCATGGCCTATCAGAAGTAGGAAGAGGGGTGTACAGGCCCCGTTTCTTAGTGGTTGGTTTGGCAATAGCGCAAGCAGTGCAGGACCTCATATACTTGTTGACCTCCTGTCGAAGTTTCGAACGGTAGAAATGTTTTTGTAGCATCGCCATTGTCTTTTCAATGCCGAAGTGTCCTGCCACCCGACTGTAGTGGGCTACCCAGATAAGCTTCTCTCGCTCACTTTATGGAACATAGATATGGTCCAGATGACACAACAACCCATCCTGAAGATGTATATTATTGACAACTATGTGTGCACCCAACATTTGGTAGGTGGTGACGAAGTTTAGGTCTGTCTCATATAGTTGGGGCCATCCAGAGGTATCATGTCCACAAGATTCTATCACCATGGTGAGTCTCACGACTGACGGTCTGCTAAGGAAATCAACGACATGATTGGTGCTTCATGTTTTATACTTGATGTTGAGGTGGAATTGTTGCAAATATGTGGACCACTTTTGAGGGCGATCATTCTGCAATTTTCCTTGTGTTTGCATGAACTGCAGTGGCTTATGATCAGTGTGGATGACTGTCTCCTTCCCAAGAATGTAATGTCTCCACTGGCGGAAGCTTGCACAATGGAGTACATTTCTTTGTCATAAGTAGGGTACTTACGGACAACAGCTAATAGTGTCTCACTATTATAGGCCACGGGGTGGTCGTGCGGAGTGAGAACCATGCCCACAGCATATTCTGAAGCATCTGTCATGATATCAAAGGGTTGTTGCAGCTCTGGTAGTGAAATTACTGGGGCTGAGCACAAGCGCTGCTTCAAATCATCGAACGCTTGTTGTTGGGACCAGCCCCACACAAATTTAGCCTTACCACTACCCCTAGTTATTTGGCTGAGGGCCCATGCAATATGGGAGAATCCCAACATGAACCTGCGATAGAAATTGGCAAGGCCCAAGAAGCTTAGTGAGCATGGTTGGGGATGGCCAGTCACGGATGACTTGGATCTTGGTTGGATCCACATGTACACCATGTTGATCAACTATGTAGCCAAGGTAATGGACCCTGTCCATGCCGAAGGATCATTTTTCCAAGTTGGCGTATAGCTTGTGCTATCGCAGGGTGTGCAGAACCTGTTGAATATGTTACAAGTGTCTGGCCCAAATCTTTTTGTAAATGAGAATGTCATCCAGATACACCACTACAAAAGTATTGGTGAATGGTCGCAAGATATCGTCCATCATCCTCATGAAAGTGGTTGGAGCATTTTTCAACCCAAAGGGCATGACCAACCATTCAAAAATGCCTTCCTTTGACTTGAAGGAATTCTTCCATACATTTGTCTGTTCTATCGAGACTTGGTGGTAGCCAGACTTCAGATCAATCTTACTCAAGTATTTGCCTCCCATGAGTTGATCAAGGAGGTCATCAATTTGGGGAATCGGATACCGGTTTCTGACTGTGATTTTATTCAGAGCCCGGTAATCGATGTAGAGTCGCCAGGTTCCATATTTCTTTTGTACCAGCATAATTGGGCTCCCACAAGGTGATGATATGGGATGGATGTGCCCCTTGTGGATTAGTTCTTGGATCTGTCGCTTGATATCCTCATTCTCTAACAGAGAGTGGCGATAGACTGGCCCATTGGGAAACGATGCGTCGGGGGTCAAATTGATGAGTGTTTGACCTGGCAATGCAGAGGTACCCTGATAGGTGAGGAGAAGATATCTGAGTATTCTTCCATGACCTTATCTACTTGCTTCTGTTGTGTGGAGAGGTTGACTACAGAGACCCTATATTTGGCTATGATTTTTCACTTATTCTGAGAGCGAATCACGAAGAAGACAAACTTCCCCATCTGAGAGATGACCTTCCTGCATTGCTTAGCAGAGATCAAGGAAATATCACTAGGTGGGATTGCCTCGGGTATCCTGTACAATTTTCTGTTCAAAGTAATAATAACACTACGAGGCCTAGACTCATATACAACATGACGTTTCCATAAATAAGATTGGCCCAAACAAACATCACAAAATTTGAGAGGAGCAACATCACACAATACCTCGTCTTTGAAGGGCTTGATGCCATACAACAGTCGACATTATTGGATGACATGGAGATCGCTTCCTTGGCGAATCCATCCAATGGTGTAGGGTTGTGGGTGCGGCGTTGTCGGCAGGGCCAGCCGCTTGACGACCTTTACTGAGATGAGGTTCTTATGGCTACCACTATCAACGATGAAGTGTAGCAGGGTGCCTTTTACCCACATTTGTGAATGGAAGAGGTGATCTCCTTCTTATGGCTTGTCTGGTTCACTAGGATGGATACAGTAAAAACTGGTTTTCTATTCAATAACAAAATAAGTTGAAACTGTAAAATGTAGCGGAAACAAGCTTGTTGGAATGGTGGTGGCTTATCTCTGAGAAGAGATGTGACGGTTGTGCTCATTCACAAGAAGATGATTACAATGAGGCTCTAAAGGCCTTTTTACAATAAGTAGGAATTCCAAAAACCCTAGACATCCAAAAACCTAACCCTAGGATATGAAGCACCAAAAGTCATGTGGGCCCCGTTCGGGTAAGTTAGTACATCAACTTCCCGGGGGCCGAGGTCATAACTTTTGCATACGATATTTGTTTTAGGTCATAGACCGTTGGAAAGGTATTGTCGAGGAGATTCATTTTAGGCGCAATATTGAAGGAACTATCATATTTCAAACCTATTTTCCCAAAAAAACATCGTTTAGGGACTCAAAACGGCTCCAGAAGTGAAAACTGCTAAAAATAGTAAATTACCAAAATTGCCAGAAAACTATTTTGAGCCAGTTGGAAAAGGTGGATGGCCACTGATATCCACCCAGAACAACAAATTTTCTAGACAGTAAGAGATCTTAGGCCCTAGAAAATCTTCCTTCCTTGGACTATTAAAAAGTATTAAGGGCAACAATAACTAGACAATGGCTTCTAAAGAGATAGCATTTAGGGCTTTAGAAGTTTATCTAAGTCAAATCACCTTGGTAAAAGTCTAGCAAATGAAGAGCAAAGAAGTAGTAATTTAAGTCCTTACTCCTAGGTTTTGTCAAGCAAGCAATTTCATAATATTTAAAATGAATAAGAAAACGTACCATAACATTCACAATAAAATGAATAATTGCATATTTACTTACTTCACCAAGGATAATCAAGCAATAAAACCCTAGATTGCCAAGTAAATTCACCAAGAAATTATCCAAGTTGAAAATTTTAGCCTCTAAGACAAGTGTGCCTCCCAATTTCAACCAATAACTCCCAAAAAGGGCGCAAATTTCAGACCACGCTACTTGTGTGATGAGTGATGATGAAAAGATGAGAGTATTTTCTCTCTATTTATACAGTATCAATGACCTTTAATTAAAATTAGGCCATAAAAAGGTCGACCTGGCCAAATTAAATTAAAAATCATTTTTTTTACATAAATGAAAGTAATTAACCCCTTAAAGTATTTCCAAGGGTGACGTCATGCCATTCTAGGGCGATGTTGAGCCCCTAGGGTGAAACATTGGGCTCCAAAAGCAGGATTGTTGGCCTCCAAAGGCCCTGAATGATACCCACACGTGCCAATCAGCTCACAACTGACCTCAAGGTGCAAACCCTGAATATAGATGATGTCATGGGCTCCCAAAGGTCAACATCCAGGTGGAAAGGCAAGATCCCCCTAGGTCTAGGTTTGTCAGGGTGTCTTCAGTGCAACGCCCTTCTTTATTCCTAGTGCAAGTTTTTGATGTCTCTCTACCCCTTGTTGGGATCACAACATCCATCTGTGGGATTTCATCCCCATGGAGTTCTGAGCTAATTATTCCCCCATATGTAACTTTCCACAGGGAAAAGTCCTACAACAACAACAAGTACGCCCTCCAGGGGTTCATAAGTCACAGGGATCATAGAAATGTCAATCACATCTAATAATAAAATTAACCAAACATGTGCATCAAACCCCCCTTTACCCAACAAATTCTCAAGGAATTTAATGCAGTTTAACAAGCCAAGTTTGGAGAAGGTCTCAGGGTGTCCTATTAGGCTAATCCTCCTTAAGTTTGGGGTGTTTCCCAAGTGAGATCCAATTTAGGGAATGTAAGTGTGTGTGGGGTGGCATGGGGGGAAGTGTTTTGGCATGGGGTGTAGAGATAATAGGGAAATGTAGATCTTACATATGGGTGCCTTTGTAGAGGGAGAGATGCACCTTGTCACATATGTCATTCTTTCCTATCCCATTCAATTCCTTTTATTCTTAGTTTTATTGTTTTTTATCTTTTTCTTTTATGCTTCAAGGGAAGAGATGAGGGACATTGTCCTGGCTTGGTGACCAGAGGTGACAACATTGCCCACAATCATTTCACAGAGATGAGAAGGTTGGCTCGTGATGAGACCCCCTTTCTCTTAGCTATGCCACCAAGATCCACTACCCTGGTTTGGTGAACAGATTGATGGTAGTGTCATACTACTACATACCCATGGTCATAATAGGCCAGCTCATGATGAGACCTCACATCCACCAACTAATATCTTGAATGTTTATTTATCTTACGGGTTCCCTTTTCTTACTGAGAATCTTTTTACCTTGAAGGGTGTACAGTGAATGAAATAAGAACAAGTGCCCCCCCAAACATACCAAAGATGGGTTTATATAATTACTTGGAAATCAAGAACCATGTGGCCTCCCCCAAGAATCTCATGTAACCCCTTTTCTCCATAAAGTCAATTATGGTTCAGTAAAATACTAGTAAAAATAATTAGCCCCTCAAGCCCCCTCTCTCGTGGAATCATGGCCCCCTATTTATTATGTCATTGTCATTCTAGCAACCAGCGGTGTATTTTTATTAATGTATATGAAGCATTACATTTCCTAAGCACTCTGGCCCTTTTTAAAACATAATACATAATACACCAGCCTAAGTCACAATTACATAATACATTATAGTTCATAAGGTTTAAAACTGGGGTGTTACATCCCCCTCCCCTTATTTTGGCACTGTCCTCGGTGCACAACACCATTCCAATGTTATTAACATTACAAATCCAAACCCTCTAGCCTTAATCCACACAGGCAATCTATCCCAATCTTATATACATAGGCACTCTGGCCTAAAATTAAACATGTATACATAGGCATTCTGACCCAAAAAAATGTATAATGATCTTCAGAATTTATAATTCTGGCAACAATTCCAACCAACAAGCTCTCCTTCCCTCTCAGCCATGTACAACACAAATAAATGAACCCCTTTCTTTTCCATGTAGTCCCTTAGTTTGTTCCACTTCTCTTCAGGGTTCCAGTGCACTCGACCAGGAAGTCTCAGAGTTGTGGCTTCCAGAACTCCAGTTGCAACAAGTCCATTGGACTTTCTTAATTCCATGCCTTCATCATTCAGATCAATTTCCTTCTAGTGTTCTTTTTCATGAGCTTCCAACTTCAATATCCATCATCTCATCTGTATTATAAAAATACAATGATCATGAGATATCACTATAATCATTTTCAATCATAAATGTCAATATGTTTTATACATGAAAACAAAATTTTCCAAAGCATGAGCTTCATGCTTATAATGTTTGGCTCTATAGCTGTAGATATGAGTCTTCCATATGGCTTACATCCCTGCCATATCCAAGACCATCCTACCTGCAATTTTCTCAATTTACATTCGACCAAAACAATTTGTCAGTAATTACTAAACTATAATTCCCAAAATTGTTTTATATAGGAAAGATAAAATTTCGAAACATGAGATTCTGCTCATAATAATTTGGCTCTTGCAGAAATAGGCATTGGTCTTATTTATGGGCTTACAACACTGTCATATCCAAGACCTTTTCTTCCTGCAATTTCAGCATTCCTCAGCCAAAAAAATTGTCAGTATCTCATGTACAAGGTGTATATATTTTCATGGTAACGATTCAAAACAAAATCAAAAAGTGATCTCAAAATTGTTTACAACTACAATTAAGTCACTTCCATCAATTCTTGACATTAAATGGAATTCAAATATTGAATGGAATGAACCCATCATTCTTTACACATGTATTATCATCCAATATTTTCTTTCTTCTATCTAGAAATATTTTTATTACTCTGTCTCCCCCAACAAAGATTTTCTATAATTTATCATTATGTATCTACTTTAACCTACAACTTTCTTTTTGTAATATCTAAAAGTTCCTTAAGTGTTTTCAACTTCATGAGTTAGCAATACTTACAACATTTCAGTGGTTAGCATAATCATTTCCATGTTATATAATATGTACATGTATTCACCCAAATGCATTCAATGATTCTTGTAATATCACTTGTAACATTTTTTAATAGCTCCAAAATTGATCTTGGAATTGTAACAAAAACAATCCAATCACCTTCAGATAGTATTTATATTAAATATAATGCATCTATCCATCATTATGCATTTTCAGCACCACATGCTTTTAATAATGCAACAATTAATTATTAAATAAAATAACAATTGTTGTACCAATATCGATGGCCACAATGCATCCCTGCAGTGACTACATAATACCACATAACTATGGCATGCATTCACCAAGGTGAGTTTGAAGGTCTGGACAACACCTCAACACATCATTCACGAACTTCCTACTGCTTGCCTCACTATTTGGATACCTTCCTTTTCAACCCAAACACAACACTAAGAATATAATTCTTAAGTTTTCTTCAGTGTTGGCATAGAGGTTGTAGTCCAAACATTAGCTATAAAGTAGATACCATTGAGCACTCACATATTTTTATATCCCTTCCATATCCAGCCATATTATGGTATCACACATGACTAGCTCTATGGATATCATTGTTATAAAAGGAGTATGTCTCCTAAATTAACCTGGTTATGATCTCATAACCAAACATAACATAATATGCAACTAACATTTTATCTAAATTCATTCTAGTATCAACAACATTTACATACTCTAGGCCTTTGGCCATTACATATCAATTTAAATATTGAAAATTAACTAAGGGAATTCTTACCTCAATCCCTTTCAACATGTATGCATCAACAAAAATTAAATGCATACTTGCCTGGTTTTTATCAACCTACTTGTTACAATCTGACCAACTGATATTTTTAAAAGCTCATAGACTTCCTCCTTCATCATTATGATCACCATTCTTTCCACCCTCACAGGTCTTCACCTAGATGGAAAATCATAAGAAGCAACAACATCCATGCCTTTAACCCTGCTATATCATTTTTCCCTAAATACATAATCCATCATTAGTAATACTTAAACATTATTTCATAATAATAGGCTATTCTATCTTCACAAGCATGTTATATGCATAACCAAGCATGTACATATGAAAAATTACACATCCATATGCACCAAGCATTTACTGTCAGCATTCCTACTAATGCATATGTACTTTAACTTCATTGTATGTCTCATGCACTCTAGCGCAATTATTTTTAATTCACTTATTTATTTATCTATTTATGTTGTAGTTGGTTGTCCTTGAATTCCTTCATATCCTTGTTGCCTTGTGTGCTTCCATTATTTTCATATGAACTATGGTTTCCTGGTCTAAATACTTTCTAGCCAAGATCTCCTTGGCCATTCTGCAATTCAACCATTGTGCTCAATTTCCACAGCTCCCTTTTTTAGCAGTCATATCCAACTTTACCCTTATGATACATTCTAGCACCCTGGAATGAAGTACCTCAAAACATTCCCTCACTCTACTACCACCATACTCTTGAACCAAATATTGTTACTACTAGTTTTCCATTAGGTTACTTCATTAATCTTTCCCTGTGAAACCATACCTTTCACTCTTAATACCATTTCCCCAATGGAATTCCATTTCACTCAGTCACATTTTTCAAGTGAGAGAGCATTCTTGATTCTCTTCATTGGCATCCTGCTTTCCGTTGTGAACTCTAATATTAGAAGTGGATTTCTTTCACACTTAAGCTTTTGTCTACACATTTCTACCTTCAAGGCTATGGAGCCTTGCTTTTTTTTCCTTCTATGCCCTTCAATGACATTTTTAACCTACTAGATTCATATCTTATGTGAGGATTCTTTATTTTGTAGTACCTCATCCAACTTCTGTAATCTTTGTCATGCTTCCATGACTCTAATATCTGCTCATATTCTTGAATTGGTCTGATTATACCTCTAATCCTGTCAAAATATGCAAGCAATCATCTAGTTAGAATTATACATATTAAAAACAAATTGTCAATTAAATTAAATCAAAGTTGATATTATAACAATCCCATGTTCTTTTTCTCTAAATCCTCTGAATCACCTTTCCAACAACTATACTCTTGCCCCAATTGGATATCGGAGCTGAAAGTTACGACTTCCTGAAAAAATCACTTTCAACCCTTTTTCTCTTGTCTTGCAATAGGATCTTATCGAATTATCCCACAACCCCTTCAAACTGATACAGAATCTGAATTCTACGCAGGAAATTCCTTCAATCCACTTTTCTTGTGACCATGGCTCTAAACCACAGGCTTGTTACTTCTTTAGCACCTTCCTCTAGCACTTTTCTCTTTATTCTCTACACACGACCTCGTTCAAACATAATGTCTAAGGGATTATTCACTTTTAGGCCCTTTGTGCTTCTAAACAACCCCTTTACCTTATCATGAGACCAGCGCAGGGACCAAGTCCTCTGGACTTTAGCCTTCATCTATTCTCCCTCTTTAATCACCAATTTCTCTAGGAGTTAAGCTTTGTCGAAGCCCTTCCAACGAATCTACTAGCAGATCAGATGGTCGAGCTTTGGTCTCTCGTTGACCAAATGGTCCCATCCCATCTAGAGTTTTCAACCAGATCAATGGTCATGACTTAGTCAAACGTTGAGACAGATGGTCCTTACAAACTTCAGACTTCATAGGTTCCACCTATACCAAACAACATTCCCTCTGAACATTGAATCGGTGAACTGTCGGAGTCTAGTCATCAACCACTCACTAGGAGGGTTCTACATGGAAAAACACAATAAACGGACACGTGGCTCCATCTGATGGATGACACGTGTCACGTTCTAACTAGTACAAATGACATGTGAAAATCACAAACTGGTTGGCATGTGTCATGTGAAAATTGGGTCTACATCACCCTTAGGTGATGTCATCATGCCACGTCACATTCAGTGCTTCGAAACTTCGTAACTTCGAGCTTTGGAGGATTTCACACCAAAACACAATAATTCTCCCGAATGTTGAACTACCGAACCGATCCATGTCACTTCAGGTGACGTCATCATGTCTCGTCACTCTGACACTCCAGAGCTTCCGGCTTTGGATAATTTCACAACTTCTCCCACCCTTTCCTCTAAATGTCAAAATTCTGAACTTTTGAATCCTTTTGGAGTCCACGTAGTTCTGTTATCATCAACTACGGTGGTGACACTTAGCCCCACTACTGAGTGACACATGTTAGGTCACAATTGGTACAAAATGGATTGTCAAAGGTACAAATTAAGATGACATCCGGCATGCTTAGAGTAGGTCCACGTCACCCTAGGTGACATCATCATGCCATGTCATATTCGGCTCTCTGAAACTTTGACACTTCGGGCTTCGAAGGATTTCTCAACACAACACAACATTTCTTCTGAACGTCAAACTTCCGAACAAATCCACATCACTCTAGCGCTTAGGGACTTTAGGGCTTCGGGACTTCGAAACTTTTGGCTTCAGAGGATGTCGCTACTAAACACTACACAAATTTCGAACTGTCAAAATTTTGAACACTGGTTAATCTGTGGACATGTGTCCCTAAAAATGGACGGTCATGATTTACTCTAGAGTTTGGGACTTCAGGAGATTTTCTTCCTGATAGCTTAAGGACTCGTTTCTCCCGTATTGTCGAACCTCTGAACTGTTCCTGATCCAACAGCCCAGATCTATCCTTGGACAAATCCAATGGTCAATTACTCCTTCCAGTGATCTACGACGTAGATTCACTCTAGAGATTCGGGGTTTTTACCTCCTTTTCATCAAATACTTAACATTTTTCTGAAGAAACGAAGTCTGAAGGACTCCGGTGCTTAACGACCCCATACCTTCTCTAGATCCGACGGTTGGGAAGGATCTGTCTTCTCCCAAATAGATCCAACTATCCAAATCTAAACTTGATACCATGATGGTGATCACTCCCAAACTCTAAAGGGATGGTCACGATCCCACGATCACCTTCAAGGATCTCTGATGCTCTGGCTTCTGCGGAGACTATGCAATGCCATTCCTCTTGAGCTTTTCGACTTCAAGGTCGTAATCGATCTCAACCACGAGAATCTGGCCAACAGACTTAGTCCATACCGGCCCGATGTTTCAACCAGAAGCTATGATACCAATTTGTAACATACCCATCCACCCACAGGTCGGGCTACACTACTTCATCCTACTGCAACACACCCAGCCACCAGCAGGCAAGGCACGGTGCAGTCCCAAGACTTCGTTCTTTGAACTTATCTCGAATTCTAACAACATTTCGGTGTAAAATTCAAGACTTCGTTTTGAACTTATCTCGAATTCTAACAACATTTTATCTAAAAACAATCATCAAATAACCACATGCATTAATCAATATCCATGCCATGTCATGGGGTATTAGGGTAAAAATGTGCCATGAATAAATAGATGAACTACAGAGAGCAAAACTCAAATACATATCTCGTAGGATAGTTGGCACATGTGCAGAGAATGTAAAATGACATGTGAGAAACAGAGAGCAATTTATCTTTTTAAGTAAACATTCACCAACTAGCTACAAATTGGTGACGCTCCTCCTAACCATAGACATTGTTGGTCATTTACTCTCAACAAAGAAACAATCTCTAGCCAAGGCTATGTGAATCCACAAGGACGGGTTCCTGGACAAAATCTAAAACACACAACAGCTGGCTAACTAGCTCTCAAGTTTCCCAACCTCACAACAAACTCTACTTCTATCTCTTTTCCCTTTCGTCAACAACAACCCAAAGAAATGAACACTCTTTTCCGCCATGCACCCTTGAGGTCGTTTCATCTTCTAGGGCCCAGCATCATCAGAAATATATTCCACTGGAAACTCTATGGACTCTCGCCAGGATAGCTCTATCTGAGTTTCCATCAAGCTCATGCACACGAACATCCATTCCCTTTTGGAATGATCTGAAATTACATCCATTCAACAATGGCTCTCCTCTTCCAAAGGAAGAACGCCAAACCAGGCGAAGAGGGAATCAATCAATCTAAAGCCACCTTCATGCCTATTCAGATTCATGTTCGGACCAAGAAATCAATTCATGCAGCAATAATGAGGGGTTCCTAAAGATGAAAGAGTGACAAGGGTGTAAGAGTGAATGGATAAGAAAAAGTGAACCACCAAAACAAACCTGGGTATGATGGCTTTATAATTATTTGAAATCAAGAACCATGGCCTCCCCAAGAATCTCATGTAACCCTTTTCTCCATAAAGTAAATTATGGTTAAATAAAATAATAGTGTAACACTAGCCCCTCAAGCCCCCACTCTCGTGGAATCATATCCCTATGAGTTCTTTTTCCTGTTGGTCTTAATATGTGGTGTATTTTATTAATGTATATGAAGTATTACATTCCTTGTGTTCTGTCCTAGGCACTCTAGCCCTTTTTTGACTTTATCGTCTCACCAACCTAAGTCATAATTACATAATACATTATAGTTTGTAAGGGTTAAAACTGGTATGTTACAATATGATATGGTAAGATAGATTCTTTTCCATATACCAAAATGAAATGAGAATTTCCTAGGGAATCCTTAGGTGTTACCATGTCATCCCATAGGGAAGTAGGGAGGGCTAGATGTCAATTCCTTTGGTATTATGTTATATTCTTTTTCAAATTTTTGATTAAATTTTTATTTTTGGATTCTACTCGCCCATTACCCTGAGGATAATAATTAGTTGAATATTCAATTTTTATGTTCTTTGCAAGTGCATATTCAGTCAATTTTAATGAAGAAAAATATTTGGCATTATCAAATACTAAGGATTCAAGGACACTAAATCTAGTTACAACAAAAGAGTCAAGGAAATATATCACCTGATTTTCATTCACAACTTTGAGAGGGATCACTTCAATCCATCTGATGAAGTAGTCTATTGCATTCAATATGTATTTGTGCATCTAAGAAGAATTAGGGTTGATTTCTCCAATCATGTCCAAACCTTATTGTTGAAATGGGCATTCAATTGAAATGGGTTGCAAAGGAAATGCATGCTTCTTTTCCCTTCCAGTTGAATTTTGGCATTCCTTGCATCCTCTAGAATATGTATGTGAATCCTTCAACAAAGTGGGCCAATAGTAACCATCCCTAAGAATTTTTGGTGCAGTGGTGTCTCCCCCAAAGTGTCCTCTACTTTGACCATCATGTAATTCAGAAAGGAATTTTTCTGCATCTTCTTTTTCCAAGCATCTTAGGAAAAAACCATCATAGTTATTCCTTAATAATATCCCCTGAGCAAGGTGGTATTGGAATGATTTGATCCAAAGAGATCTCTTTTTCGTGGGTTCCATGTAATATGGGGTTGAACCATGAGTCAAATAGTACTTCATTTCATAATATCATGGGTCAGTATTCACAAGGATATAACAAACTTCTTTTTCTAATAGACTATGATCTTCATAAAGTTATTCTTCATCAACTTTCTCTTATGTTGATTCAGCTATCAGCTTGCAGATTCCTTGTCCTTTCACAATTTTAGAAGGCCTTATTTCGAGATCATATTCTTGTAAAGTTGTCATCTAGTTAGTTATTGTGTCTCCCAAATATTTATGTACCAAAGGATTTCTCACAACGGGATAGAGAACTATTACTTTGGTCTTGGATTTGTGTAGGTAGGGTTTGAAATGTTTAACAAAATTAAAAATTGCATAGGCTTTCTTATCTACTTTTGGATAATCAATTTCTTCTCCTTGTAGAACAGAACTCATGAAGGAAATTGGTAATTCATTTCCTTCATTATTATTTTGTGTGAGGACAACTGCAAATGCAATGTCAGAGGAAAAGGTGTAAAGTATGAAATATTTGTAAAAATATAGGCTCATCAATTTAGGGACCTGAGTTATCTCTTCCATGATATTTATGAATGATTCCTTATCCTTGGGTCCCCACTTGAAATCTTCATTCTTCTTTATCATGTCCTGGAGAGGCTTGATAATTTCAACAATACTTGGGACAAACCTTCTTTCAAAATTTTTTTTCCCAATAAATGATTGCATGGATTTTTTGTTATGGGGAAAAGGAATCTTTGATATGGCTTCAGTCCTTTCAAGTTCTATCATCATACCATATTTTGATTCAAAAAATCCCAATAATTTTCTTTCATTGACCACAAAGACAAACTTATTTGGATTCATTGAAATTCCATACATTTTGCATCTTTTGAATATTTTCCTCAAGCAGGCTATATAATATTTCTTGTCTTTGGAGAAGATAGTGACATCATCAAGGTATACCACCACACAGTCACCAATCAGTCCTCTAAATGCAATGTCCATGGCTCTTTGAAAGGTTTACCCTATGTTTATTAGTCCAAATGGAATTCTCTTATAATCATAAGTTCCCCATTTTGTTTGAAAATCATTTTTTAGTTGATCATCAAGGGCAACTAGAACTTGATTGTAACCAAAAAATCTATCTAGTAATGAGAGTATCTCAAAACCAGAGACACATTGTAGAATTTGTTCCATGGGTGGCACAGGATAAGTGTCTTTATCTGAATCCTTATTTAAGTTTATGAAATCAACACATAGTCTTTTATCCTCATTATTTTTTCTTATAGACACAATATTGGCAATCCATTAGGTGTGTCTGACTGGTAAGATTATCATTGCTTCCAATAGTTTGTTCGGCTCATCCTTTTACCTGAGGTTATAATTTAGGATGCATTTTCCTTAACTTATGTTGAAAAGGCTTTGTTTGAGGATTCATGGGGATGATATGTTGGATGATATTTGTATCATATGTCTTGAGGTCATCATATGTACAAGCAAAGATGTCTTTGTATTCCTTAAATAGCTTGATGAAGGCTTGTTTTTCAACTGGTAAAAAATTATTTCCAAGGTTGATATTTTGTGGTACACTAATTGTTCCCAAATCTATTACTTCAAACTGCATAGTTGAACTATTTTTTTTATAGTTTGTCACTTTCTTGAACTTTTCTTGAATATCATAGAGCTTCTCAAGCCTTACCAAATTTTGGGGGATGTTTTTAATTGGATTTTCTTTAATMCCTCATGTTCAACTTGTTGAGTCAGTAGAATCAGGATTCATGTCTTGGTCATGTTGGCCTTCRTCTATGATAGAGTCTTTGAAGTTATCTTCAAGATATAGGAAACTTATGATATGGTGATCACCATCAAAGACCCTTCAATTGGTTATATTGTCAGGAATTGAAAGCCTATACAATAATTCCATAGAAAATGTATCAGSCATTATCCCTTCTGATGGAAYTAGTATATTGMAAATGTTAGGAAATTATATTTCCATGCTAAACCTAACAGRAGAGAGGATGCAATATTTAAGATATAAAAGGAAATGATAAAGAAAACACACAATACACAAAGATTTTACCCTGGAAACCCAAACGGAAAAACTAGCATTCCTTGAGCRTCTTGCTCTTTTGTTTTCTTATTCATTCAGAATAAAAGGTTACATGCATAACCTTGGTCTACACCTAAGACACAATTGACATCATACCCTCTTACTTTACACAAGGACAACCCTGTATCCAATTCGGCTTACATCTACATGACCATCAACCTACTACTAAAGATTAGCAGGATCATCCAAGATTCATCTAAAGATTGATCAATAATTATCTTTTAAAGTATTACAACACGCCTTATTTATAGGATTTACAGTAGGAAAATCCATAAAGAAAGGTTTCAAAAAACAGTTACAAATCCACGCAGATCATTGGCTATAGAACCCACAAATATTAGGATTATGTTACAGTCATATTACCAGTCGAACTTCATTCGGTCTCTAGTCAGTTGCCACACAATCTCTTGTCAACCTCTTGGCGGTTGACCTCTTCGACTTGTTGTCAATTACTTCGACTTCGAATTTACCCGATAAATCCACCTCAACCTTCGAATTTCATTGCCAGTTGATCCACCTCGACTCGAATTTCACTACAAAGAGTGTAACAAACCCAAATTCTCCCACTTCTTGTCTTGTTGTTGAACCAGGAGTTTCCTGAACTTTTGTTCACAGACCCAAGGCATAAATGCCCATTTCCTCTCTGCACCAAGAGAAATTCATAGCCCTTACAAACTTGGTCAAAGAGTCTGCTATGTTTTCCAACATGTCTACTTTCTGCAGCAACACCTTGTTACGTTCCACCTTGTCTCTTACGAAATGGTATTGTGTATCGATATGCTTAGTCTTGGAATGAAAAGTTGGGTTCTTTGCTAGAAATATTGCACTTTTATTGTCACAACTTATATTCATAGCTCTCTGCTCAAATATTATCCCTGAACAAAGTTGTTTCATTCATACTGCTTCTTTACTTCCATGAGTTCTTTCCATGTATTCAGCTTCTATTTTTTACAAGGATACGACATCCAGTCACTTACTCATCCAATTGATTGCTTCGTCGAACATCTTGAACGCATATCCACTAGTCTACCTTTGTCGATCCAGATATCTAGCCAAGTTGACATCGACAAAGCCATGTACATATACTTCATTATCATCTCCATGTTTGTCTTGGTAGCATATAGCATAGTATTTTGTGCCACACAAATCACTAAATACTCTCTTGGGAGTTGTCCAGTGCTCATTTCCAGGTGTTGACATGTATCTACTCAACATTCTCACTACATGGGAAATGTATTTTCTAGTGTATACCATTGAATATATTAGACTACCAAAAGCACTTGCATAGGGAAAATGTGCCATGTCCTCTATTTCTTCTTATGTCTTTGGACACTATTCAACAGTTAGTCTTTCTCCCACAGAAATTGGCACCTTTACAGGTTTGCAATCATGCATATTGAAACGTTTCAAAATTGTTTCAATATTCTTCTTTTGATTCAACCATAGCTTTCTAGTTGCTCGATCTCTTGATCTCCATTCCCAGAATGATTTTTGTTGCATCGAGATCCTTCGTGTCAAACTTGGAGGATAGTTTCTTCTTCACCTCCTTTATTGTGTACAGGTTATTTCTTATTAGCAACATATTGTTGACATACAATGTTGCATATATGAAACTCTCACCTTCTTCTTTGGAATATATACAGTGATCATCTTTTCTTCTCACAAATCCAAAACTAATGATGTATGTGTCAAACTCTTGATACCACATCCTTGGTGATTGATTTAGACCATAAAAGGATCTTTTCAATTTGCACACCAAATCCTTCTTGCTCTTTACTACAAATC
>SNQJ01S0057342.1:48898-68725 GCA_010110895.2 Picea sitchensis
GCATGGTGTATTGTGGTGTATTGGTGTAACTCTTATACTATTGTTCATTTCTCATTGGATATAATTGAATGGTTTAAGTATAAGTTGAAAAAGGTTTTTAAATTGTACTGGATACTAATTCACCCCCCTCTCAGTATCAACAACAGGGCCAAACACATCGCTATGAACCAATTCTAGAATCCCCTTTTCCCTTGCCGTTCCATATGGGAACATCACCCAACTTTGTTTTCCATATATGCAATGTTCACAAAAGTTGACTTCTAAATTACATTCAGGAAAATATTCTACCATACCTTTATTGTGCATATCTCGAAGTCATTTTTCTCCAATGTGTCCCATCCTCTCGTGTCATAGTGTGGTCGGGTTGATTTTACAAAGACTTGTCAAGTCGGTTTGAATCGACTCAACCCAAGTTGAGTCGAGTCGAGTTGACTTCAGGAACAACAATGTTGTTTTGTCCAATCAAGTCAATATTCTCTAATATCTTGTATAGGGTTCCAATCTGAACTCCCTTCATTAATACCATCGCACCTCTGACCATTTTGCATGTATCCTTCTGAAATAGAGTGTGCACCCCTGCATCACTCATCTTACTAACAGATATCAGGTTTCTGTCCAAACCTAGAATATGTAGCACACTTGGAAGGGTTTTACTCCTCCCATTCTACAGTATCAATCAAAATTTTCCTCGTCCAACAATTTTGGTTGTCGAATCATCCCCCAAGAACACATATCCTCCTTCATATCCTTCATATTCATAGAACCATTGTCTATGTGGTTTCATATGATAGGATGCTCCTGATTCAATCAACCAAACATCTTGATTCAACTATGTACTGGCCGACGCCATATACACATCACCTCCTTTATCTGGAGTAGTATTTCTCTCAGTCGACTACTTCTCATCGGATCCCATACTAACTTACATTTCCTTCGACTTGCAATCCTTTTTATAATTCCCAGCTTTACCATATTTCCAGCATCTTCTCGTCGAATGAACATGGGATTTATATCTACCCTTCGACTTAGAATTTCTACCAAATAATTTTTCTTTATTTATGCCAATCAATCGACCTCTCACCACTAAATCATCTTTGGTCGATCCTTCCATGTTGTTACTTCTCATTTATTTTGACAGTAGAGATGCAACCATGTCTTCTAGTGTTAATTTCATTGAATTAATCCATATAGCCACAACTAAGTTATCCTAGGAGTCTAGAAAAGAACATAATATGCTAATACATTTCTCCTCCTTAGTCATTTTGGTATCCATAGAAGATAATTGGTTTATTATGGTATTAAACGGATTTAAATGCTTAGTTACCGAACTGCCATCACTCATCCTCAGAAGATACAACTTAATTCTAAGGAATAGCTTATTTACCAGGGATTTCGATTAGTACAAGCCCCTCAACTTGCACCACAGTTTATTGGTTGAATATTCACCTAAGACATTCAGCAGCACCAAATCTGCAATACAAAGTTGAATCATACTCCTTTCCCTTGTTTCGAGTTTCTCCCATTCTTGACTCGATATACCTATCATAATAGTACATGGACATACTTTTTCCCATTATTCTCGATCTGCAATTAGATATTCAATTTTAAGTTTCCAAAGATAAAAATTATGGCCATTGAATTTTTTGATCTCTATTCTCGAGCTACTTGTCATTCATTAAGCACACCTTTAAAGATATTTGACTTTCGACTCTTACTAGAACAAGGGTTTAGCTCAGATCCAAGGTTATTAATCCAATGTATAATACCACATGTTAGGAAATTATATTTCCACGCTAAACCTAGCAGAAGAGAGGAAGAAAATTTTAATCTATAAAAGGAAATGACAAAGAAAACACAATACACAGAGATTTTACCTTGGAAACCCAAATGGGAAAACCACCATTCCTTGAGCATCTTGATCTCTTGTTGTCTTATTCAATCAGAATAAAAGGTTACATGACTAACATTGGTCCACACCTAAGATACAATCGACATCATACCCTCTTGGTTTACACAAGGACAACCTTGTAGCCAATTCGTCTTACATCTACATGACTAGCAACCTACTACTAAATATTAGCAGGAATATCCAATATTGAACTAAATATTGATCAACAATTATCTTTTACAGTATTACAAAATGCCTTATTTATAGGATTTAAAGTAGGTAAAACCTTAAAGAAATGCACCTAGAAACAGTTATAGATCCACACAGATCATTGGCTACAAATACAAATCCCGCAAATCTCGATATTTTGTTATAGTCAAATTCCATTCATATTACAATTTGAACTTCATTCGGTCTTCAGTCGGTTTCCACATGACCGCTTTTCGACCTCTTGTCAGTTGACCTCTTCGAAATTCTATCGATTACTTAGACTTTGAATTTTCCCAATCGATCCACCTCAACCTTCAAGTTTCACTGTGAGTTGATCCACCTTGACTCAACTTTCACTACAAAGAATATAACAACCCAAAAACAACATTACCTAGTAAATCAGCATCATAATTTTATGAACGAGGAACAGGACTGATATTAAATGCATCAAAGTTTTTTATCAAATCCCATACCTCCTGTCGATAATGTTTGAGATGACTTGAAAGGCAATGAATTATTTTCCCTACATGTCTGGTTACAATTTTGGATTCACCGAATACCTTTATCTTCCTTGGATTCATATCTACTTCCTTTTCCAGTCCTTCTATAAGAGCCTCATATTTAGCAGTATTGTTTGTGCATTGGAACACAAGTCTGCATACAATAAAAAATTTATTGCCATTAGGGCTCCTCAGTATGCAGTCGACACCTACACCTTCGAGAGACTTGGATCCATCAAAGAATAAAGTCCACATGTTAGGATCTCCTTTAGACTTATTAATAGACTCGGATTTTGTTTTATTTTATGAAATTTTGGGGTTAGTAAAATTTGCATATACTTCTAACATATCCTTAAACACTATGTTAGGCTATACATTAGGATTAGTGTCGGTCATATCTACTATGTTACAATGAGGCTCAACAATCTAGGTGCAATGAAGGATTTCAGATTGTTTGTTTGATTCTACATAAGAAGAAATCTCAGTAGTGTGATTCTCAAATAAATCATCATAAATATAGTTCCCCATAATTGAATGGTTGAACATTATGGGTTCGTTTGGATCATTTAAGTCTCTTACCACATGCTTCATGTAATGTTCTCTCTCTAATCTGATTTGATTGGGTTTTCCATTGTATGGAAGCCATAAGTGTGAACAATTGGTGGAAAAATATCCATCAAGCATAGCAAACCAATCTCTACTTAAAATCATTCCATAAGTATCAGGGGTATCTACTACTATAACATCAATAGTTTGGTGCACTTTAGGGTTAGAAGATAATTTGATCAAGACATTCTTTAACTCCCCAATAAATTTTACATTTGAACTATCTAACTAGATGATTTGGATATCAGATACTTCATCTTTGACAATGAGCTTTTAACAAACTTTAAAGGGCATGACATTTGAAGAAGCTCATGAATCTACCATACAGTTGTAAACATTTATGTTAAATATTTTAAAATTAAATAGGAAAGGAGGAGTATTGTATTTTGACCTTTGTCCAGTTAGAGATGCATTTGCATCCAATTGTTTCTTTGGTGTTTCCTTTTCAATGGTATGGCCATCTTTACCTTTACCTTTCATTGTTCCTACATTGGCTTCTTTAGTTCTATTAGAAGTAACACCCTGCAACATTTTGATGAAATTATCCTGGATTTGGGGTAAATTCATGAGTTCAAACAAAGATATATTATCTTTAGTTCTTTTCAAATATTCCAAAAAATCATAATCTAATTTTGAAGGAGGACTTGGAGAGGTAACTTGCTTATCACCAGAGGGTGTCTTCTAGGTGTTGGGTGTTTTCTTATAGTAGTTTCTAAAGAGGAATGATAGTTGGAAGATGATTCCTTACTTGCACCCTTTGTGGTTACTGAGCTTTGGTACATATGAATTTCTTCCACCTCTTCCTCTTCTTCTTCTCCCAATTCAAAAGAAATGTCCCAAAATGAGTTGACTTCCTTTTATTTTGTTTCATCGGTCTCTTGAGACGGATTTTTTTGTTTAGCCTATTCCTCCTCTTCTTCCTTAGATTCAATCTAGGTATCATTTTCCCAAGATTTGAGGGCTTGAACTAAATCTTCCATGTTTATACATCTTGAATGAATGGTTGTCTTAGTGGTAGGAGGAGTGTTCTTTTCCCTTTTTGGTTGAAATCTGAAAAATTTATTGGGGTTGGAAGAACCTTATCCATATTTCTTCTTCATATCAATAATTTCATTAGAGAGTTTCTTCACAATTCTTTAGAGTGCCTCCATATACGTGGAGTCTGAATCTTTCTTATCCTCAGGGGACTTGTCACAATAGCTTTGGTTTTTGGATTAGATTTATCTTTCAAACACTCAACCCCATGGTTACCTTTAAGACTGAGCATATATTTTTCTATCTTGATAGCTTCTTTAAAGGTTTCTTCCAAAGTATCCTTCTCAGTTGTTTTCACAAACATTTCCTTGGAAACAAGGAGAGCTAGGGTATAAAATTCAATAGAAACGTCTTCAGCTGGTTTGGAAGCATGAGGGATTTTTTTCATTAGAGTGAGAAACCTTTGGTTGAAATATTTAATTTTTTGTTTTGTATCCACTTTAATCCTTGAAAGATCAAGCACTAGAGTTTTTGGGGTTTTTTCTTCACCAAACTTTTCAATAAAGGTTGTCTCAAAAGCATTCCAACTCGTAATTGGATCTTCAGCTAAAGAAAAGTACTAGGTGGAAGCCTTGTTTTCAAACATGTAAGAAAATAGCATGTGGATGAAATATTCATGTCACACATTCATTAATTTGACCACAAGCATAAATTTGTTAACGTGGGCTTCAACTGAATCTTTCTTATCAAGATCAAATTTAGGTAGAATCTTTTCAATATGTTTGGGCATGTCATGGAGTATTTGTTAGGATTCGATCCTAACCCGTCTCCATGGGGCATTAGTTAGTAGGATATGTTTTCTATTTAATAAAGACCAACATTATTTAATAAGTCCTAATATATAAAGAAGAATAAGTCAATGTAAGAATACCTAATAGAAGCTTTCACTTCTATAAAGATCTTCCTCTAGAAGTTTCCTTAGAAGGTAGAATTAGTATAAATAAGAGTAGGGGGCATTGGATATATTGTCTTGGATATTATTTTAATAGAGCTCTGCTCTGCTAGAGGTTTCCCCCTCGAAGAGGCAAGTGAACATCGCTATCATAATAAAGTTTCTCTTCCTAGTGATTATTCTAGTGTTATTCTGGTGTTCTTTTGATATTTTTCTAGATATATCATTATTATTATGCATTTCCTGCTAGATTTTTTTTGTTCTACATAATATATTGTATCAGGAATATTGCAAGTGGTATCGGAGCTCTTTCCAAGGCAAGACTTGTGGAATAAATTATTTCAGGGTAGAGACATATTCCGACATCTTTAAGCTACAAAGATCTATCGTTACATTCATAAACCCGCGGTCGGGGAGTCATACATGCAGGAAATACAAGTGTTTCTTAAGAGCACATCTGTTGGCCGCCCTTGTAACCCCTATTGGTACCCCTTCGGGTGGTAGTGCATCAGACATAACCTGTATATGGATCGGCCTAGGCATTCTGAATCCCTCCATAGATAAAACCATCGGTCGCCTAACTGTTATGCTGTCACCAAGAACAACACTTGGGAAGTGACTCTCTAGTACCTGGGTAGTCAGGTAGTATGGCTAAGGGTACGGTCTAGCCTCCTTAGTTGGTTCCCTGAGATATTGGTCTGAGTACTAATGTTGGACCTTGCATGTATATAAGAGAGCTATAGCATAGGTAAAACCCTTGACTATAGATTCTCTGCAAACCATAACCCTTGGGAATAGAATAGAGAAAGAAAAGACAAGATCTATTGCAGTGCAACCTTGTCATCTGCATTGGGGTTGTTAAATTACTACATCTTTTGTCATGTTAAGAATTTGGGCATTCTGACTCTGCAATATTATTCATTTAGAAGTATAACTCAGGATTCTAGGTTTGTCAGCACCCTTATTTGTGACCTGTCCCATTGCATTCCTCTCTTCATTCTGATTGCAGTAGTTCCCTTCAATTTTAAGCCTTTTTTTTCTTGTGGACCCAACCCCCTCTAGGATGCCATTCTTGAGACCTATACCATTATATTCCTCTCTTTGTCTTGATCACCTGGGTACCTATCATTTTTAAGCCCATTTTTCCATCCCGACACCTCCATTTCTACCTAAGCCTTCACCATGCCTACCACTCACTCTCAGTTCCAAGAAACCTTGGAGGATAGAATGTCCCACCTAGAAAAAAAAATTACTGACAACATGGCTTCCCTCCTCAATGATTTCACCACAACCCTTGACCAGCAAGTCAAAAAATTGGTGCAACTCTTCAGGGGTGAGAATGTTGATCCAAAACCAGAAGAAATTCAATCTTCTCATTATGAACATACTCAATCCTCACGCTCCCCTTGGGGTTCTCCACCTTCTTGGAATAAGGTTCCCAAAGTTGACATGCATAAATTTTATAGTTCCATCCCAGCCAGGTAGTTTTCTCAAATGGAACAATACTTCTCCCTTCATGATATTCGAGATGATGAGACCAAACTCCATGTAGGGGTTTTGTACTTGGATCAATAACATTGGTAGTGGTGGAAGTGGTATAAGAAATGTTATCTAAGACCTCCCAATTGGAACATGTTCTCCAAAGCAGTTTGTGTCAGTTTTGATAGGGAATCACAATTTTTGGGTCGACTCACTAAGATGCACCAAAATGGATATGTCACAGACTTCATCGCGGCATTTGAATAGTTGGTTATCCATACCGAGGGCTTATCTGATGAATTTTACCTTGAATGTTTTATCAGTGGTCTAAAAGAAGCTATCAAGGCTCATGTGAACATGCATCATCCTACTACCTAGTTGTAGGCATGTCAATTAGCCAGGGAAGTAAAGATCATCCTCCAAGTGTCATCCATGAAGGCTCCATTTACCACCTGTCCTCGCCCAGGGGATACACTTGCTCTGACCCAAACTTTGAAGTTCCAAAAGGTCTCTCTTTCCGAAATGGAGGAAATTCGCAAGCAAGGCCTTTGCTACTATTGTGATGAAAAGTATGCACCAAGGCATAAATGTAGAGAACAAAAGTTCTTCCAAATTGATACCTCAAATTCCTCTTCCTAAGACAACATCCCATCATATGAGGTTTCATACCAAGAGGCGTCTCATCCAAGTGATCCTGTCGAAGATCCAATTGTCACGCTGATGGAATCTATGGACCCGGTCATCTCGCTTCATGCACTCTCAAGTATTTCAGCCCCATAGACATTAAAGATCATGGGCTACATTAAACATAGGTTGGTTGTGGTGTTGATTGATAGTGGTAGAACCCATAATTTTATTCATCGCAAGCTCGTTGATGACATCCATTGTTTTGTCCACTTTGTTTCTAATTTTTAAATCCTCATCACTAATGGTAGTAATATGAAGTGTGGGGGGCGTTGTGAAAATTTCAAACTCCAAATGGGTGATTACCATCTGAAAACCCACATGTTCTCAATTTTCATGGGTGGTTTTGATATTGTATTGGGCATGGAATGGCTTCGCACTCTGGGGCTGATCACAATGGATTATCAAGAATTATATATGAGATTCACCCAAGAAGCTCACCCCTATACTCTCAGGGGTCTCCAAGTGGGATCTCCTGAAATCATCAGCTCTCACAGGATGGAAAAACTCTTGAAGAAATGCCACCATGGTGTGATTTCTCAATTTAATGCCATCCAGGTCACTGAACATGCCTCTCAGGGAGTTCCTCCTATCCTACAACTCATTTTGGACTAGTACCCCAAGATATTTTAGATTCCTATAACATTACCTCCTTATGTGATCATATCATCCCTCTCCTTACGGGTAGTCAACCCCCCAATGTATGTCCCTACAAATATCCATTTGATCAGAAAAATGAAATAGAAAAAATGGTACATGCATCACTGGAGGAGGGGGTAATTTTCCCTAGTACTAGCCCATATTCTTACCCAGTGGTGATGGTTTTAAAGAAGGAAGGTACTTGGTGCATGTGCCCTAATTTTCATTCCCCGAATAAACTAACTATCAAAGATAAATTTCTCATTCATGTCATTGATGATTTTTTGGATGAACTATAAGGTTCCTATGTATTCACCAAATTAGACCTTCGCTCTATTATCGCCAAATTCGGATTAAGGATGCATATATTTCAAAGACTACTTTCAGAACTCATGAGGGACATTATGAATTCTTGGTCATGCCTTTTGTCCTTTGCAATGCTCCATCCACCTTCCAAAGTCTCATGAATAAGCTATTGAAACCTTACCTTTGGAAGTTTGTCTTGGTTTTCTTTGACGACATCCTCATTTGTATATCCACCTGGGATAGCCATCTTCTTCATGTGGAAAAAATCCTTCGCTTGTTGCAAGAAAACCAATTGTTTGTCAAAAATACCAAATGTTAATTTGGCGTCAACGAAGTGGAGTAATTGGGGCACATTGTCAGCAGAGATGGGGTAAAATTGGACCCCAAAAAGATACAATCTATGCAATAATGGTCGTGCCTAACGACCTTAAAGCGCCTAAGGGATTTTCTTGGTCTCATCGGCTATTACAGGAAAATTGTCAACCATTATGAAAAAATTGCTAATCCCTTGACTGAACTCCTTAAGAAGAATGCATTTCATTGGACACATGTTGATGAGAAATCCTTCACAGATTTAAAGAGGGCCATGTGCACTACCCCTTTCCTAGCAGCTCTTGACTTCAAAAAAACCTTTGTGTTGGAATCAGATGCTTCTAACATGGCTATAGGTGTAGTGCTCACCCAAGATGGTCGACCCTTGGCATTCACTAGACAAGCATTGAGTGGTCGCAATCTGGGTCGATATATGTATGAAAAAAAATGATGGGAATTCTCCATGCGGTGCACACCTGGTGAACATATCTCTTGAGACGTCATTTTCAGATTAAAACAAATCACCATAGCTTGAAATATTTTTTGGAGTAGCGACTATCATCCCTAGAAAAAAATAAGTGGTTGAAAAAATGTTGGGTTATGATTATGAAATCAGCTACAAAAAGGGAAAATATAACATAGTAGTAGATGTATTGTCAAGAAAACATGAGGATGATGGATCCCTCTTTTCTTTATCCTTATCAGTCCCTGATTGGATTCAATAAGTGTGCCAAGAGTGGCTAACGCACCAGACTACCTCCAAATTAATTCAACGTCTTCAAGAGGACCCTAATCCTCCCAGTGGATACACTTGGCAGGAAAATATTATCTAATATAAGGATTGCTTGGTTCTCTCATCCTCCTTGGCACTCAAGCCCAGACTCTTAAATGAGTTTCACTCCTGAGTTATAAAGGGTCATTCGGGCTTCCAAAATGCATATGCTCATGCTCGTCATTATTTTTTTGGGGCAAGCATGAAGAAGGATAGACTTCATTTTGTCACATAATGTGAGGTGTTCCAACATAATAAAGGTGAAAGGGTCAAGTCTCCAGGCATCCTACATCCCTTACCCGTTCCAGCTTCTCTGTGGATAGAAATATCCATGGATTTTATAGTGGGCCTTCCTAAAGTTGGGAACAAGTTTGTCATCATGGTGGTGGTTGATCGCCTCTCCAATTATTCTAATTTTTGTCCCTTACCTCANCATCCCTTACCCGTTCCAGCTTCTCTGTGGATAGAAATATCCATGGATTTTATAGTGGGCCTTCCTAAAGTTGGGAACAAGTTTGTCATCATGGTGGTGGTTGATCGCCTCTCCAATTATTCTAATTTTTGTCCCTTACCTCACCCTTTTACACCAGCACTCGTAGCACAAGTCTTCCTTGATCATATTTTCAAGTTGCATGGCATGCCAACCTCTATTGTCTTTGATCATGACCCAAATTTCACCAACATGATATGGCAAGAGTTGTTTAAACTGCAAGGCACCCAAGTGAACATGAGCACATATTATCACCCCCAGACTGACGGCCAAACGGAAGTAGTCAATAAATGTTTGGAAACCTACTTGTGTTTTTTTTCTTCAGACAAACAACACCAGTGGTTACAGTGGCTTCCTTTGGCATAATGGTGGTACAATACTTCCTATCATATGACCACTAAAATGACCCCATATGAAGCGGTGTATGGCCAAAGGCCACCGACAGTCATTACCTATCTTCCTGGCACATCTAAGGTCCAATCTCTTGATCCAATTCTGCAAGGTCGTACAGCCACTCTAACGGCTCTGAAGGATAACCTCCAGATGGCCCAAAATTGCATGAAGCAACAAGTAGACAAGCAATGTTCAGAAAGGGTTTTTTAGGAAGGTGGTCATGTGTTTCTCAGGCTCCAACCTTACAAGAAAACATCTCTCAAATCTCAGGGACATCACAAATTTTCACCTAAGTTTTATGGACCTTACGATATCATCAAGCGTATTGGTTATGTGGCTTACAAATTGGCCCTTCCTGCTACTTCCATAATCCATCTGGTGTTCCATGTTTCCTATCTGAAGAAAGTGGTGGGACATAATTGCAGAGTCCAAACCATCTTGTCAGAATTAGATGAAGAAGGTTACCTGTGCCTCCAACCATAATCAATCCTCAATAACCATGAACATCAGCTACATGGCCACACTATCAAGGAAGTGTTTATTAAGTGGAAGGACATGGCACCATAGGAGGTGACCTAGGAACCCATGATCATACTTCAACAGTTTCTACACTTGCAGCTTTGAGGACAAGACTACTTTTGAAGGGGGAGGGCATGTTAGGATTCGATCCTAACCCATCTCCATGGATCATTAGTTAGTAAGATATTTTTTCTATTTATTAAATATTGACATTAGTTAACAAGGCCTAATAAATAAAGAGTAATAAGTCAATGTAAGAAGACCTAATAGAAGATTTTTATTCTAGAAAGATCTTCCTATAGAAGTTTTCTTGGAAGGTAGAATTAGTATAAATAAGAGTAGGAAGCATTGAATATCATGTCTTGGATATTATTGTAATAGATCTCTGCTCTGCTAGAGGTTTCCCCCTCGAAGAGGCAAGTGAAAATTTGTATCATAATAAAGTTGCTCTTCCTAGTGATTATTCTGGTGTTATTCTGGTGTTCTTATGATATTTTTCTAGATATATAATTATTATTCTATCATTTCCTACTATATATTTTATGTTTTGCATGATAAATTGTATCGGTAATATTGCAGTATTCTAGGGACTACAACAACATCGAGAACTAACCAAGGTTGATTTTTTTTTTATTAAGATTATGTTGGTTTGCATTAACTCCAAGCATCGGTTGAGGATTTATAGGAATTCATTCTCCCTCTTCTCCTTCGGGATCATCTTCACGTTCACCTCTTGGTTTTCTGGGTAGAGATTTAAGAGGAATAGGAATTCAACCACCCCTAGCAAGCACAAATTTTTCTAGGTCGAAATATGAGGGTTTTGGGACTCCTTGTTGAAGTTGGCACAGGTGATAACTTGGAGTCGCAATAGTTGGGTTTCCTTCATGGGTAAGGGAATATTCAATATTTGGTTCTTCCCAGGTAGGGATCCTATGTCCCTCATGTGTCGAAAGGTCAATAGGACGTTGGTCGGTTTGTCGGTTCCAATGATGGGTAAGAACATGTTCGTGAGTTTCTTTAATTACATATTGAAGCTCATTGTTGGAAAGAGAATGAGAGTTTGGGTACCATGGTTCAAACCAAGGAACACCTCGGTGAGTGGAGACTTGGTTCGGGGTATTCATAGAGTATGACTGAGGAAATAGAATTTTCTTAGGGTTAGTATTGCGAGAATTAAGTTGTTGAGTAGTATTTATCAGTGGAATAGAACAGGCATGATCTTGCAATTTCTTAGCATCCATTTAGTTAGATGGCCCTCCTTCTAGCACCATTTATGTTGACGAGTCTAAATGGCATGTCAAGAAGGTAAGGGAGTGTTGGTGCAATTATTTTCATAATATATTACCAAACATAAATTATCAACCAGGATTCATAATCAAAAGAGTTGATGCACTATATGTGCCGATAACAGATAGGTTCCTATGTTTGTTTAGTATAGTTTAGATAAGAAAACCAACAATAACAAAACACTTTGTTTTCAAAGATAACACTTTTCACACAATTCAAAAATTAGAAAGCAAAACTTGCAATCATGAACTCAAAAGATTTTGCACAGATAATGCCTTGCCCATTTACAAGCTCATGAAGTGGAAATATGGACTTTGAATTAGTTATCTGTAGCTTCTACTCTTAACAACAACTAGCAATCAAATCTAGGCACACTTCAACAATACAACTCCAAACTTTGAAGGGAAAAATGATAACAAAACTTCTCAAGCAAACAGTGAATCGAAATGTTCTTTCTTAGGTGACAAATATGTTCATTAGAGGCTCATGAAATGAAAAGATGAACTTAAGATCTATCTCCTGGAGCAACTAAACTAACAAGTGGGATGCTCCATTAAAGCTCATGTATGGTGAAATATGGAGATCCAATTGTTCCTGCATTACCACACTTTGCAACAAATTCGAATAATGAAATCAAACAAAATATCATGAAATCAAAATAACAAATACATGAAATGAAAATCTACACTAACAATTTACAATAAGCTTACCAAGCTGAATCGGTGGCCCTTGCCGATGTCAACATGGAATATTTTAGATCACCAGATGTTAACTTCTAAGAGAGACAAAATCATTGAGTTGAATCTTGCATTAATCTCCAACAAGTAGGTTTACAAAAAGAGTCTTTTCATGAATCCATTCTACATCATAACAATTCTCCTTTAAGAACCATTCTTACATCATAATAATTCCTTTCTACTCAGACCTGTGAGGTCTTATTTATACATAAAATCTATGGAGGAATGGATGAAACCGAATCCCTAAACTAAGAAAACATTTTTTACAATTTTAGGATAAATCCCAAAAATCTGTGTTTTTTAACAATTTGGGCAGATTCGAGTTAGTCCCCCACCCATATATCCCAAAAAAATTATAATTTTGAAAATTTTTCCATGTTTTACTCAAACTGTTATATTCTGGACAAAACCCATGTTTTAGAATTTCTAGATCTGATATCATATGCACGAAAATCGAGGCGCAAGTTGGCAGTTTGAGTTTTTTTTTTAATTTTGGCAGAATCATTCCCTCTGAGATGGAGTTCCACGCGTGGGATATGGGTGAATTCTGACCCACATGTCCTCATGAAAACATCATTCTGGAAAAAACCCATGTGCCTGATTTTCCTCTAGAAGCTTTCCAAAATTTTGAATTATATCTAGTACTGGATTAGCACATGCTGGTACCAAAATAGGTGGAGCCTTGGTACCGGAATAGACTGGGTATCAGATCATGCTTCTTAAGATTCAAAGTGATTAGTATCATACATAATCAATTATTTAATCGAATTAACTCAATAAAACTAAACAAATCATGCTTTAATCATAAGTTACCTCTTATGCACATGAACAAGGTCATCGAGTGTATCATGGAGGAAACAATCAATTAGATACACATGGAATAGGTAAAATAGGCTCAGATAGAAGGTAATATAGGGAATTATAAGTGTCAAAATGGAGACTCAATAGGGAGAATGCCCGATGGTAGGTCCCAATTATACCTACATTCATTTGGAATAGCATTTTCGACCAATATGTTGGCATGGTTTCCACTCTAAACTATTCTCTAATATGAATCTGAGAACATAATGTTCTCATATTAATTAAAACCTAAATTTTAACCTAACTAATGTTGTCTAAGCTATTCTAAATAAAATTTTATACTATTATAACCTATCATGATCAGGAGAAAACTGGTGAAAATGAGTACAGTGAAGTATATTACTACCTGCAATAGAATAAGTTCATGTATGCAAACAATGGATTAACATAACAATGAAACAAGTATGTTTACAATTAATTGTTTAACCTATTCATTACACCATTGATGTACTCATAAGGAAATTCAAGTAGTATAAATATATAGAACACTGTAAAGAATAAATTCATAAGACCATGCTCCATAACATCCATACAATAGACATATAGAAAAATAAAACTATCATATGCACTTATTTGAACCCAAATTTCCCATAAAGGTCTATTGCTGTATTAATCATACAACAAGAATATTGTTATGATACATCTAGATCAAAATCCCCTCTCTCATTTTCAATCTCCTCTTTTATAAAAAAGGAGGGATTGTTTACATTCTGAAACTGCCTGTTGTTAGAGGACAGTTCAAGCGAGTCTCTTCATATTCCCTGTTTGGATTACAACAGGTGAGAAAGGAAAAAAATGGAAATATAGGTTACAAAAATTAAGTCAATCATGAGACCCTTTATGCTTCCATCTGATCCCAATATTCCTTCCAGAGCGTGTAATCTTGCATAATTTTCTCCATCTTGCTCAACTACATATTTTCCAAGTCTAGTTATCCATCACAAATTTTGGTCGTGACTTCGAGATTTAACTATTGATCTATTTTATTGATGAATTTCATGGTCATTGTTATTATATTCATTGGTTTCATTAGGTATTCATTTAATACTTCTTTATTATCTTTAGTGAGTTGTTCAATATCCTTCTAATTGCTTTCCCTTCTTTCTTCTACTTTAGATATTTTAAATTCTGCTAGGATTAGATCATCAATATCTAGCATGATCTTCATTATGAATTCTTCAAGGAGTTCATAGGAAGCATTCCACAACCTTTTGTATTCTTTTTTCATTGCCTTTCCATTTCTTATTTTTGGACATTTTCTGCAATCTTCATTGCCTTATCAAATTCAGTAGTGATTTCATCCCTCCATGTATTGAACATCCCTTCCAGTTCAACAATCTTGTCCTTTCAGGTATCTAATGTAGTAGCCAAATCATATATCCACATAGCATTTTCTCCTACAAATGCATGAAGTGAAGATGTTACTTGTATGGAATTTTCTTTGGGGTCTAGCCCTGCCTTCCACTCAATAGTTCTCTTGATTGTTTCATAGCTGAGAGTAGTTTCTCATCTCTTTCTTTTCCTTGACCTCTTCTCTATCCCTTTGGTTTTGTTGTTGTAGTAATACTCTCTTATTGCCACTACAACTTCAAATAAATCAAGAACTTCTAAGGAAAAGGATAGATTACCTGGTATGGTCATGAGAGGGGTACATTCTTAAGGGGGAATGTGGACTATTCCCACATTCATAGTAGTTGGAATATTCTAGATCTCATTTAATTTCTTATGTTTTTCTTCCTCTACTTCCTCATCAGCTTTCCTCTTTGCTTCAACTTTTGTGAATTTCTATTGTTATTCTTCTTCTTTCTTTCTCTTTTCTTTTTCCTCTGTTGCTAGTCTTTGTTTCTCCTCTTCGGCCTTTTTCAGTTGAAGTGCATCTTGTTGAGATTTTATTTCTTCTTATTTATTTTCCTTCCTCTCATCAGCAAGCCTTTTTAATGCATATTATTTTTTCTTATTTTCATCCACCTTGGAACTCTTCTTGGGTTCATTTTTCACCTTTCCTTTCTCAGCTTGCTTCCTTTGATATTCTTCTTCAGCTTCTATTTCCTTCCGGTGTCTCTCTTATGCTTTATTTTTCTCCTCATGTTCCTTAGCCTCCATCTTTTCCTTCTCCAGAAGCAATTGGAACTGTTCCTGGGTTATTCTTCTCTTCTCTTCCTCATCTATTTTGAAGCTTTTCTCTAGCCACCTCATCTAGTATCCTTTGTAGGACTTATTCAAAGAATAAGACTCCTTTGAAAACCTCCTTTGTAAATTTTACTACATGGATCAGAGGGTGAGTGAGGCCAACATATTTGACATGATTTAGTGCTATGTTTTTTGGATCATGTCCTTTGGGATATCCTAGGAATAGGCATATCTCTTGCAAGGCGTCTGCTTCATTTTTTGCATGAGGACCATTTAACAATGTGTAATTCCCTATATTGACAAGGAATGTGGGCAGTGATGATTTTAGGGGCTAAATTTCGCTCATGGGCTAATTTTCCATGGTTTTTCCAAAAACGAGATTCGCTATTTTAAAAATGATTCGCCCAAATTCTATATGATAAAATTATTTTACCTTAAAAATCGCCAAAATGTTATAAAAACTATATAAAATCCTTAGAAATTTGAATATTTTTACAAAAATATTGCCAATCATTTATAGTTGGAATATGAAGGATTAGTAAGATTCACCAAGGTTTCTACATTTTAAAATAAATTTCCATCCTTAAAATCATCCCTGAATGTGGGCCAGATATTTTTATTACTACATGAAAGGAAAGAGGTTATTCATATTCCCATGGTTTGATAAGCAATCTCCCAAATTAACATCCTATCAAGGACATATTTAGGAAGGAGGTGCGGTGCCTCAGATTTTACATAAACCCTAATGTATGTGCAGTACTTTCCTAAATACCAATATGTTGTATCTTTCATATTGGTCATGGCCTCCCTCAATATTCTATATGTTGGATATCCGAAAATTATGGTATGCAAGGAGAAAGGAAACAGTTACATATATCATAAATGTATTTCTTATAGTTTACATCGAATAGCTCCGAACAATAAATATTCACAGGTGGATAATCTTGGTCCCAAATCCATCCAAAGGTAGGAAACTGCACAGAAGAGCATACAATATCAACGAGGTATGCAGACATGTGAAAAATGGGTATTTTCATACCTGGGATATTCCTAAGGTTCTAGTAGATATTGAAGGTTAGTATGTCTATCCAATTGAGTATTTTCCATGTCTTCACAATCGTGTAGGCCATTGGCATCCATTCCATTTGAAAATTAGTTATCTCCTCTTCTCCATAAAGTTGGAATATCATGGTATTTAACATTTTGTTGGGCCTTTCAAATTCCTAGGTAGGGATTAAACATTTCCCTTGCTTGATTTTTTTGTCTTCGTCACACCACCAATCCTCCATCAACTCAGCAAAATATGTGTTTTCCTTGTTGAATTTCCTCAAAAATGGTTCGTTTAAGGAAACCTCAGGTTCTGAAAGGTGGTATCGGATGCTTATGTCTTTGGGCCTTGGGGATGTTATCTAGATTCTCATTTTTCTCATGATTGTAGCAGTACTTTGGTCAAGATTTTTGAGACACCATTTTTTGCATTGTTGTCTAAACTTCATATAAAACATTTTTGAGACGGGAAAGTAGTATGTAGTGCAACTTTTTTAGATATTCATATAAACTTATAGATTCTCATCTTCTAGTGGGAAATGTTTGGTGTTGAAGACTTTGTAGATTTCATCATACCTTGGACAATGATCTACCCTATTGTGATAATTGGTATCTATAACCATAATGTCGCCTAGATTCATGGAAGGAGTAGGTGCATTCATAGGTGTGGGTGCAGGTGCATTTGTTATAGGTTTTCTCCCATTTCTAGTTTGTGGGCATGACATGTTGTCAATGTGATGTCCTATAATGAACAAAATCACATAATCTTTTAAAACAGACAAAACATAGCAGAAATCAAAATTATGCTAATCACATACCTGTTACTTTTGAAATTGGGTCAAGGCTTGAAGCTCACTCAGATTATGATTTAGTTAGGATTTACTTGGTGTTATGTATAGGTAAATTACCCTACCCTTCGTAATTAACGTTGAGTGGCTGACAGTGCATTTGCAGTTGTGAAATCACTTCGTCATCAATGAGTTCAGAGGTACATATTTCTTCAATCGGAAGATCAGTTCTAAACAACTCTTTGACAGTGTTATCGGAAGTGTTTCCATCAGAAAAGGGAATGTGATGGTTATTCTTCACTCCGATGGGAGGGGTATTAAAGAATATTCCCCTTTCATATTGGGAAATGGGCCAAGGAAGAGACATTTTAAATCACACCAATCTTACTCTTTTATATGTTATCAGAAGGGCTCTCATCAAAGTAGAGATTAATGATAAAAATGTGACTCTAACAATAAGCCTTATGATGTTACTATCAGAACACATTGTCATCGGAGGGGAAGGAATATGTTATTTCATGACTCCGACGAGAAAGGTATCAAGGAATATCCATTTCTCGATAATTGTGCTCATACAAACCTTTTACCCACGGGTAGGTTGAAGATTGTGGATAAAGGGTTTAATCAACCATTTTGTGATTGTTGCATCATGTTAGCAGCCCACAAGGGACCCACGCTTATGCATTTAAGGTTTCCTATGTGGACTAACTTTTAAATACCATTAATCACCCGACACGTAGGTATAAGGCGAGTATTCCATGGCTTAGTGGAAATGTATGTGTCAGAGTAAGGTTTATGGGAAAGGGCTTCATCAAGGTCGATCTTACAAAGGTAAAGAGCCTTCTGATGGTAATGGTTTTGATAGAACACTTTTCGATAGTACTATCAGAAAGGTTCTATTAGAATATGTATTAGAGTTTTTCATCTATGTATTCCAAGGATAAAATTTTGGGTGAGTAATATCCCATTGGCTTGCAAGCATGATCAAATAAGTGAAGATATTCCTTGAGGTTTAGCATGACTCAAAGTTTGGTTTTTTCAGACAAGGGATGATTAACAAAAAGTGGAAGAGCATGAGGTCTTTCATTCTCATGGACAATTGTAGGGTTAGGATTAAGACTACATTAGAAAATTAGTAGTTTCTTGTGTTAGTAGTAAATCAATTAATCGGTGATAAAGTACCTTGCCATAATTTTGATAGGGGGTACCCACTGAAAATCTCTAATTCAGAAAATTTTAGTGGGTAGTTGTGAGGGGCACAAAAAAATCCAGACGTTGAAGGAAACAAGAAGGAATATTCCAAAAGGGCAACAATACAACAAGAAAATGGAAGTGCATCAAGAACAAGGAAACCTAAGAAAATTGACTAGGTATAATTTTTGTAGGATGCACAATAAATCCAATCACTCATGGAATCAGTGTCCTGACAACCCAAGAAACCAACATGGACCCTATAGAAAAAATAGAAATAGAGGTTCATTCATGAACCAAGATATGATCCCTAAAAAAAACTAAATGTATTTGGAACCTGTAAGGTTCTACTAAACAGAGCCTTATAAAACAAAATCAAAAACAAAAAAAAATATTTTAAAGAAATGTTATCCTAACATTTTCATAACTTCATAACCAGCATATAACCATTCAGCTTAAATAATTTTTATGAACAGATCATAATAATCTTACGAACAACCACATAACACTACATATTCCTTAAAATACATAAAACAAATACATAAATTAAAATACCTCTGCCTGATGCTAAATTCTCGCTTATCTGGTTGTCCTCCCTACTGCTTTTCCCAACCTGTTTCTTGACCAAACCGACTAACCACCCAGCCAGCTAGGAGCAGCCTATCCGGCTCCCTAGCTCCAGGATACCGAAAGGAATCCTGGCCCCCATGCCCAAAACCCCCAGCAACCCGGTGCCCCCTGCAATGATTCTCAAAAACCCCAAAACCAAACTCCCAACACCAGAAAAATAAGCAAACCAAAAATACAGTCTTTTCCTCTCCAATAATTCTTCCTCCCAAAAATAATGATCCTCTCTCGTAGGACTCTTCCCCATCATATCTCCCCCTTCACTGACTCTCCTCCCCTCCATTAATTACATTATCCCCTCCTTTATTACCTTATCCTTTCCTGTCATACGTAAAGTTTCATAAGGATTAAATTAAAGTTATTAAGCCCCTTAATTTATTACCCAAATCATTGAATGTGTTATGTAATCAATTAATTAATTAATCAATCAATCA